>JAQQSW010001527.1:0-17683 GCA_028646575.1 Pseudocheirus occidentalis
TTGAGATTCTTTTTCCATCTGGCAAATTCGACTTATTAAGGCATTCTTCTCCTCACTGGCTTTCTGGGCCTCTTTTACCATTTGAGTTAATCTATTTTTTAAAGTGTTGTTTTCTTCAGTCAGGTTATTGACTCTCTTTTCATGGTTTTCTCACATCATTCTCATTTCTCTTCACAATTTTTCCTCCACTTCTCTTATTTGTTTTTCAAAATGCTTTTTTAGATTATGTATAGCTACTAGGCATTCTTCAAGTGTCTTGGAAACATTTGGTGTGGGAGTTCTGACTCTGTTGCCTTCCTCCCATTCCATTCTTTGATCCTTTTTGTCCACAAAAGAGGATTCTAGAGTTTTATTGCTGTTCTTAGTTTGCTTCCTTTTGCTCATGTTGGCCAGTAACTTAATTGGTTGTGTTTTTTTTAGCTTTGTGAAACTCTGCTTCCAGGGGGGAAAGCTCTGTTCGAAATACCTCTGGTTTTCCCAGCTGCCGGAGCTACTAGGGGAGTGTTGCAGCCTCCCCTGGCTTTGGCTTGCTGAAAGAGCTCCCCAGGACCTTCAACCAAGACCATGATAGGGACCAAGGCCGCTCAGCACAAGAGCACTTGGCCCTGATCAATCAACTCAGCCCCCCTACAGGATCCACAGGCCAGGGCCTCTGAAGCAGCCCAGTGGGGACATCTGCTAGTTACAGCAGTTTCTGCCCTTCCCCCACTGCTTCATTGCCTTGGGGGATTGTCTGCACTGCTTTTCCTCCCCCAAATTTAGCTTGAAAGCTTCACTCACTTTCACTGACCTTTAATCCTGGCTTATGCAGATTGCTCCAGGTGCTTTAGATATTCCCTGAAGTAGACTCCCACTGTGGCTTTGGAAGCTCGGCTCTTCCTGACCGCCCTGGAGCCTGGCCGCATGGCGGTTTTAGGCTGGGCTTGTCTTGGCTCCAACCTGTAGGGCTGTGGGATGAGACCGTCCTGCCTAGCTGCCTTTCTTTAATCCCTACTTTCCACACCTTTCTTTAATCCCTTTTTTTCACACCTTGGTAGATGTGGAGTTGCTGGAGGCTGTAGATCTTGTCTCTTGTAGATTGGCTGTGGCTCAGCTCAGCTCCTTCATACTACCCCAGGGCCTGGCCACGGTTTTGGTTTCAGGCTGGGCTTGCCTCTGCTTGGGTCCTGCTGTGACGATCCCCTGCTGCCAAGGTTCCTTCCACAACAGATGTGTTTTCTGTATTTTTTGAGTTTGAAAGTCCTAGAATTTGTTCAGTGTCACATTTTATGGGTGTTTAGGGTGGCTGCATGGGAGCTGCAGGACCTTGCTGTTTATATGCTGCCATCTTGCCTCAGCCCCCAGAAGACAAAGAGAAGCTGCATTAATAGTTTATTGGTAGCTAATTGTATGAGGTAACTAGATAGCTCATTGCATATAGCAATGAGCCTAAAGTCAGGAAAATTTAGTTTAAATCTATCCTTAGACACTTACCAACTGTGGAATCCTAGCTAAGTCACTTTAATCCCTGTTTGCCTTAATCCACTGAAGCTGAAAATGGCAATCCACTCCAGTGTCTTTGCCAAGAAATCCCCATGGACAATATTGGCCTGCTATGGTCCACAGAGTTACAATGAATTGAACCAACAGAACAGACTAAATGTGTGTGTGTGTGTGTGTGTGTGTGTGTGTGTGTGTGTAACTCTCTCACACATGTATAAATACATAATTGTATATACTAAAGTATATAAGCCACATTTATTATTTATTATCACCATAATTAGACTTGCAACACTACATTGAATTATGAAGGATTCTTCTAAATAGAAGAATAAATTTACCTCCTCAGAGCAGAAATATAGTTTCATATCAATTTTTTAAGAAGGAAAACAACATTAATAATTATTTAAACATTTTTGAATTTCAAATCCTTTTCCTTTCTCTTTCCCTCCACTTTCCATAGTACTATAAACAATTTGATATGGGCTATACTTGTGTAATCATGTAAAACAATGAACCCTATTAGTCATGTTTTGATAGAAGACATATAGCCTTCCCCATACCAATCCAAAATCAAATAAACAGGAAACAAATGAGATGAAAAATATCGCTCTGATGTTTATGCAGATTCCATAATTCCTCTGTTGTTGGATCACATTTTTCATTGTAACTCCTTTGGAATTGTCTTCAAATATCATATTCGGGAGAAAAGCTAAATCATTCACAGTTAATCATCATATAATAGAGCAGCTACTTTGTATAATGTTCTACTGCTTCTGTTCCCTTCACTTGGTGTCAGCTCATAAAAAGTCTTTGCAGGTTTTTCTAAGACCATCCTGGTAATCATTTTTATGGCACTATTATATAGCAATATTCCAATACAAGCATATACCATAACTTTTTCATTCATTTTTCAAATGGGCATCCCTCAAGTTACTGTTCTTTGCCACCACAAAAAGAGCCCCTATCAATATTTTTGTGCAAATAGTCTTTCCTTTAAGAAATCTCTTTGGAATAATGTCTTTTGGTAGTATTGCTGGGCCCAAAGAAATACACAGATTTATTATCCTTTGGAAATAGTTCCCAATTTTTCTCCAAAAGTGTTGAATGCATCAGTGCCCCAATTTTCCCACATCCTATTAAACATTGATGATTTTCCTTTACTTTCATATTAGCCAATCTGATAAGCATGAGGAGGTGTTGTTTTTATTTGCACTTCTCTAAACTATGGTGATTTAGAACATTCTTTTTCCATAAGACCATTAATAGATGCAATTTCTTTATCTGAAAACTTTCTATTCATATCTTTCAACAATTTGTCAAGTTGGGAATGAATTTTGTTCTTACAAATTTTTCTCAGTTCTCTGTATATTTGAGAAATGAGACTTTTATCAGAAATATTTGCTGTAGCTTCCCCTCCCCCAACTTTCTGCTTTCCTTCTAAAGTTACATGGTGGGGCGGAGCCAAGATGGCGGTATAGTAGCCAGCCGGCAGAGGTTCTACAGCCTCTAGCACCCCCACATCTGCCAAGGCGTGAGGAGCAGGATGGGAGAGAGGCAGCTCGCACTGCAGTGGAGCAGAGACCCGGCCAGCCCAAAACCGCAGCCATCAGGCAAGACCTCAGGGTGGCCGAGAGGAGCAGCTGAGCCTCCCAAACAGCACCATGAGTCTACTTCAAAGAAAATCTGAAGCACCGGCCTAAGGGGATCTTTAAATCTTCAGATACGGTTAGTGAAAGTGAAACTTTGAAAATTAATTTGGGGAGTAAAGCAGTTCCGCCATTCTGCCCCCGGGGCAAAGGAGCAGTGGGGGAAGGGAACTGCTGGATCCATCAGCGGCCCCCACCATTCTGCTTCAGAGCCCCCGGCCTGCAGACTCAACAAGGGGGCTGAATCGATTGATCAGGGCTGGGTGCTCTTGCATTGAGTGGCCTGGATCTGGATCATGATCTTGGGTGGTGGTCCTGGAGTGCACTTTCAGCAAGCCAAACCTGGGGGGGACTTGCAACACCCCCCTAATAGCTCCGGCAGTTGGGAAAACCTCAGCAATTTGGAACAGAGCTTCCCCCTTTGGAAGCAGAATTTCACAGAGCTAAAAAAAAAAAAAACAACCAATTAAATGACTGGCCAACATGAGAAAAAGGAAGCAAAATAAAAACAATAAAACTCTAAAATCCTTTTTTGGGGACAAAAAGGGTCAAAGCATGGAACGGGAGGAAGAGAGCCCAGAACTCAGAACTCCCACACCAAATGCTTCCAAGACAATTGAAGAATGCCTAGAAGCTATACATCAACTGAAAAAGGACTTTGAAAACCAAATAAGAGAAGTGGAGGAAAAATTGGGAAGAGAAATGAGAATGATTTGAGAAAATCATGAAAAGAGTGTCAACAACCTGACTGAAGAAAACAACACTTTAAAGAATAGATTATCTCAAATGGCAAAAGAGGCCCAGAAAGCCGATGAGGACAAGAATGCCTTAAAAAGTCGAATTTCCCAGATGGAAAAAGAATCTCAAAAACATTCTGAAGAGAATAATTCCTTCAGAATTAGAGTGGAGCTAGTAGAAACTAATGACTTCATGAGAAACCAAGATACCATTAAACTGTTACAAAGGAATGAAAAAATAGAAAGCAATGTGAAATATCTCCTTGAAAAAGCCACCGACCTGGAAAATAGATCCAGGAGAGACAATTTGAAAATTATTGGCCTACCTGAAACCCATGACCAGAAAAAGAACTTGGAAAGCATCCTTCAAGAAATCCTCAAAGAAAATTGCCCTGATGTTTTAGAATCAGAGGGCAAAATAGAACTTGAAAGAATTCATCAATCACTTCTTTAAAATATATCCCCTAAAGTTACCTAGCTCTGGCTTTGCTTTTGAAAAACCCTTTTTAATTTAACATAATCAAAATTACCTATCTATATCCTGTAATGTTTTGTATCTTTTTTTCCATAAATGCTCTCCTTATTCATTGATCTGACAGGTAAATTATTTCACACTCCCATTGTCACCATATATAGAAATAATATACATTTTTCACCTTATCTTGGCATATGGTGTGAGATAGTGACCTTTACCTATTATCTGAAAGACTTCCCAGTTTTCCCAATAGTTTTTTTGAAACACTGATTTCTCCCAAAAGCTTGAATATTTATACTTATCAAACAATACATTATTACCATCATTTACTGCTACTTATTTTTTTGTCTAATTTATTCCACTGATCTAACATTCTATTTCTCAGCCACTGCTAGGTTATTTTGATGATTTATGCTTTTAAATGGTTTTAGATTTGGTACCTCTAGAGCCCCTTTCTACACATTTTTCATTATATTTTTAATATTTTTTGAATATTTTCATATTTTTTACATTGTATTCTTCCAGATGAATCTTATTAATTTTCTAGCTATGTAAAATATACGTTTTTAAAATTTTGTTTGGAATGGCACTGATTAAATCAAGAATGTAGGGGGTGGAGTCAATATGGTGGTGTAGAAGAAACAAGGTTTTTGCAGCTCCCACATAGTCACCTCAAATACCCATAAAATATGACTCTAAACAAATTTTAGGGCTCCAAAACTCACAAAAATACAAAAAAAACACATCTCCTAATGAAGGCAGCTTGGCAGGAAGGGCTCATCATAGCATACTGGAAGCCAAAACCAGCCCATCCAAAAACCACAGCTATGCCCCTGGGTGGTGAGGACTAGACTTGGCATTGAGCCTTCAGGAGAATGGATCAGCAGCAGCTGTGGCACTTTCCAGAATTATCAAACCATAAGAAACAAGGAAAAAGTGCAAGGTCAGTGGAGCTCAACTAAATTTGGGGGAGAAAAGCAGTTTGGCTGAACTGGCTCAAAGGCAAGGAGGCAGCAGAAGCAGCATCCCTACAGCTGCCTCCACATGGCTGCTTCAGAGCTCCCAGCCTGCACACTGCAGGGGGGGCAAGTGATTGTTGAGAGGCTAAGTGCTCTTGCATAGAGTTATATTTTATGGGTATTTGAAGTGGTTATATGGGAACTGTGGAGTTTTCCTACTTCTACACCACTATTTTGGCTCCCTAGATGGAGGATTTTCAAGTTGAACTATTTACATTTTAGATGTTTAAAATAAAATGTATATACATATATATAAGTTCTATACATTCTATAAATATATAAAAATATAAATATATATACATATATATATATATATTTATAGATAGATAGATACAGATATAAATGTGTGTGTGTATATCTTGCCCTAGAGGATAGGTAGATGAAAGGTACAGAGAAAAGTCCAACATGAGTTTTTGTTTCCACCTCTCATTTATCTTCTAAGCATTAAAGAAAGTCAATAAATGTAGGAGAATCTAACTGTCATGTTGTACAGAAACCCAAATCCCAGGTTACTATACACCACCTGATTTGTGACCCACCATTAAGCCCCTTTTATATTTAGAGTGTATGTCATTCCCTCACTAAGTCACATTTAATGACAAAAAGGTTGACCCATTCCCTTTGCCTTTACAGAAGTGTGTGCTTCTAACACATATGTAACACACATGTAACACATGTAAATAGTTCAACTTTTAAAAGGTTCTTATGAATTCTTTCCCATGTTTACCTTCTCTTGCTTCTTGTATTTGAATGTCAAATTTTCTATTCAATTCAGGTTTTTTCATCAAGAATGCTTGAAAATCCTCCACCTAGGGAGTCAAAACAGTGGTGTAGGATCTGTATTGAATTGCTTGTCTTTCTAGTGGGGGTGGGTGATGAGGGAGGAAGGGAAAGAATCTAGAATTTAAAGTTTTAAAATAAAATTTTTAAATAGATATATGTGTGTGTATGTATATGTATATGTACATATGATTATCATTATTATTTACATGAAATGCAACTGGGAACTAAGATATACAGACACTGGGGTAGGGACATCCATCTTGCCCTAATGGAGAGTCAGTGGGGTGATGGCGAAGGACATAAGAGAGAGCAGATTGGAGTAGGAGGTATACAGTGGGATCAATATTTTAGAGTGATGGGTGGGGGAAAGGCAGGGAGAAAATGTGTAACTCAAAATCTTGTGGAAATGAATTATATAAACTAAAAATAAACAAAAGTTAATTTAATAAAAAAACAATTATTCCTTAAAAATGCAGAATGCATTAAAACTAGTTGCAATGATAGGAACCATAAAAAACAACTCCATAAAAAACAACTACAATACATTTTTAGATATATTGACCTTTTCCCCCTGTCACTGAACTCTGAGAAGTAACATTCTTTAAGATGTAAGAGTTGACAAAGATTCAACTGATCCATCTCTCCTCCTTCAATATTATTATACAATTTCATACGTCAATTCAACATTATAAAAAATTGTATTTCTCCTCCAATAATTTAATGAAATAGTTGATTATCCTTTAAAAAACAACAACCTGAGATAAATATTTGGCTCAAAGTTCAGTGATATAATCTTTTATCAGATCTTTGTATGATCTTTAATCAATTTTTATGGCATCTAATTATCAGATCTTTATTACACTCTTTTATTCACTATACTAGTGGATGACACTTCCTATGATTTCTCTTACATGTCAATTTTCACTGAGATGGAATGGCAATGTTATAAGCAAGAAATGTGCCTAATATATACTCTTTAAACCAACCGAGGTACTTATAACCTTATGAGGGAGATCAGGGCAGTTTATTTTCAAGTTGTGCACAGCTTGAATACAAAAAGACTTTAGAATCCAAGACTCTTAATCATGTCCTATTTCTGAGTAAAATACTTTAGCACTTATTTCTGTCACCTCATAAATAACTTCTTTATTTAAAGTGAAACCTCAAATGGAAACAATTTCATTTGAAATTATTACTGAAGTTTTGGGTACAATGAGTTGTTAACCTAGACGGCTCCAGAATCCATTGTGTTTCATATCTGGGAATTTATTGGAGCAAAGATGCAACATAAGGAAGCTGTTCATGATATTAAGCTTTGAATTTCTAAGATTCAGCTTCTAGTACATGACTGATATTCAACCAAAAGGGAGATGGAAAAAGTAACCACAGAACACAAGTTGTTCAGGAGTCCAAAAATATAGGTATAGCAAGTTTCCCTGGTCACTTTTCCAAGATTTGTTAAAGTAGAAAAGACACAGAGATAAATGCCAGTTTTAGAGAAGGCCCCAGGGAATCACAGTGTGCCAGCTACACTCTTTGTGATCATTAGATTTTTTTCTAGATTTTAACTACGCTAAAAAACAAAACTAAAATCTAAGGCTGCTTTCATGGCTCTAAAATCCAGGTTATCTATATCTACTATCAGTGATCTCCACTCTTCTTAAATCATTCACTGTATACTCTACTATAACCCATAATGGCAAAGCAATCATAATCTCTGTGTATTCTCTTGTTCTCTTCTCTCAGATATCCTCCACCTACTAAGCATTATATTCACATTATGGTCAGTCACTAATTCTTATTACAACTGAGGGTAATGAGAAGAATTAATGGTAGATGAAAGGTATAGAGAAAAGTCCAACATGAGTTTTTGCTTCCACCTCTCATTTATCTTCTAAGCATTAAAGAAAGTCAATAAATGTAGGAGAATCTAATTGTCATGTTGTACAGAAACCCAAATCCCAGGTTACCATACACCACCTGATTTGTGACCCACCATTAAGCCCCTTTTATATTTCTGTCTTTGTCACTTGTACCCTTGGCTTAAGGCATGTCTGGCCATTAAGGACATTGCTCAAGGTATAGTTCCCTACCCCTCCTTCCCTAATCAGCATTCTATATATTCTCATTATATAGAATATTATATTCTCTACATAGAATATATATTATATATTCTATATATAATCATTATAGTGATTACAAGGTTCATGATGGTGCAAGGATCTTATGTAGAGACTACCCTGTCCTGTTCTGCTGACCAAGCATGGTCCCCACCCTCTTTCTAGTCCCCCTTATCCCATGGCCCTCCATCCTGCTCTGAAAAGCTGACTACAGCCCTCCACCCTGTGCCATCCACCCAGGCCTAGGAGGGACCCCCATTTTACAGGAAGGTTGCACACTTGTACCCTTGTGCCATATTCCCAAATTAGCCCTGAGCTATAGATCTAACCAGTGTCTGTTCTATGCTTCTGTACATCGTGGCTTCTGCTAGCTCCCCTCCCTGATTGTCGTTTTCATGGTTTTAGCCTTTATAACCAAGGTCTGTACCCCAATGGATTACTGCCAATCTGAGTGAATACTCTGGTAGTCACATGCTTAATTAATAAATCCACACCTAAATTTATCTTGAATCCAGGTCTAGGCTTGCTCTTCTTTTCTGCACAAAAGTCAGATAAGGCAATATATGTAAAACTCACTGAAACTTAAAAACACTATATAGAAGGTAGTGTGATGGTGGTTATGAAGCTGGGGATTATGGTGATGGTGGTGGTGGTGGCTGAGGCGGGAGCAGCAACAATAAGGAATACTGTTAGAATGCCCAAGAGCATAATAGCCACCAGAACATCAGCTATGTACAGGAAAAGAAAAGCCAATCCAGTTTATACAAGTTCTTCAGTGGTAGTACTAGAGACCCAACTAATTAACAACAAAGTTGATAGAGTGGGATACCCAGCAATGTTTAAAGTTGTTAAGGCAATTGTTATTACAGAAACCTAGCAGTTAATATACATACACAAGATACACATGCATGCCTATGATAATTTATCTAAATATGCCACGTATGTACATGTACTATATGTGTTATATGAAATATATTTGATATAATTACATTGAATAAAGTATGTATAACATTTCAAGTTTCCATCTTTAGATGGTGTTGAGAAACTAATAAAACTAGATATAAAACCATCCTGTTCAGTATGATGAAGATTAGAATATTAAATGAGATAACAGGAGCCTCAGTATTATGTCAAGTGATAATAAAGGGACATTGTAATCACCCAAGTATAGATTGGCAGAATACTCTATTTGAATGAGAAGGGGGAGTAAGGTTTTCAGAGAGGACAAATTACTATTTCCTAGGATAAAGCATTAAAGAACCCATAAGCAAGAGATACAGAATGGTAATTGATACAAACTAATAAACAGGGTCCTGTCTAGAAAGAAGTTGTGGATAAACTTTTATGTAACTATGATTAGAAGACAATTCAACTCCACTTCATGTGAAAAAGGTGAAAACTAAGAAATCTGTTCCAAGTACTACATTGCAGAAAAGGAAATTACAACAAAATGTAGAAAACAAATACAAAGGTTGCATTTCAAAGTCAATAACCCCTAAGAACATTGAAAGACATTTTAAAATACCTTATTACTGGCTGAGGAATAATATACAATTTTCAGAATTACTGGGTTGAAGCCTAATGATTGACAGCTATAAAATGTGGAAGTGAAAGGAGAATTCTTTTAAAGTAAAAATAAGCCAAGTAAATAGTCCAAGGATGTCCACAGGGAAAGTGTAACAGGTTATTCCATAGGACATCATTTAGAATATTTAGAAGTACTTTTATGATAAATAAAATATGAATTGAAAATTATTTCTAAATTATTTTAAAATACTCAAGAGAAAAGATAGCTGTATAACCAGTAGGATACTTTAATGGTTGTAGGGCAAAGGATTTGTTAAGGATGAAATAAAAGGATGTTTCTAGTAAGAAAAACTGAATATTTTACTCCAGTTTTTACCAAGGGGAGTATTAAAAACATCATTCTCCATTTTTTCCTATATTACAAAAGTCTAAAGTACTAAAGGTAATAGTGGTCAATATTTAGAATGTACTTGATCTGATGAACAAAATAAATATAACTACATCACCAGGACCAGATGGCATCTTCCTGAGAGTTTTGAATGAATTCAAGGATGAAATTGGGAAGTTGGTGGCCAAAGCATATAACCTGTCATTACAAATGATCATTGTAATATACTGCTGTTAAATGTCAAACTTTTTCTCTGTTGTTAAGAAGAATTCAATAGAATATGTCAAGAACTGAAAACTAGTTAGTTTCACTTACCCAAGGTGCTGGAGTCTATAATAAAACATAAAATTACAAAAATATCTAAAAAGTATCAATAATATTATCTATTGCATATGGATCCTGGTAATTTTTTGCAAAATGCTTTCATATATGTTTAGAAAGAATGGTACAGCATAGCTAGGAGCTACATTACAACCCCTAATTCACAGATGAGGAAATTGAGATTTTAAAAAGGGCAATAAGGAGATAAGTAATTTCAGGACTGTAAGACCCATCTAAGGGTATCCGTAATTTATCCCCTCCTCATTTAAGAATCTCACATCATTCTTACATATATGATACTCATAAGGAGATAATAACTAACTTTAAGGAGTGATATGCTAAGATTCTGATTTTATTTCCTTCCAATAAATTTGATAAAACATAGACTGGCTACTAGTTATCACGGCAAGTTTACGTTCATGTCTTTCACAATTATTATGGAGTGGGGTATGAAAACGGTGAATGGCTCATCAGGAAATTTTTGGCATATGTTCTTTAGTATATATTGCCAAGTTGATCATCTGTTCCTCAATATTATTTTACTATATAAATAGGTCATATACTGACATTTTCTTCCACAATGTGATAAATATGCTAGTTTATTTTTCAATACAAATAGGATTGCAACAATCCTAATTAATTTAACTGAGAACATTTATGGTGAAATATAAGCTCTAAAAGTTTTGAAGTTGCTATGCTTGCCATCAAGTCCTAATGATAAAGTCAAAGAAGAAGCAGAACTATGGTGAAAGCCAAACCAGATACCATGGACATTTAGAGTCAGGTCAAAAGCTGCCACTACATTACTATGTCACTAAAGTAACTAATACCTACAAATCCAAATGATCACATGAATTAAGAATATTAACTGTCCAGCAGCTACCAATTAATACTCAACTGAAATAATTTAAAAACACAAGGGTAAAGCTAAACATTTAAAGGGTGTCAGATATTAGACTTAAACATTTAAAAAGCAAAATCAATTCTCTGTCATTATTCCTTTCAATTTTTAGCCTATATGATTTTACACAAGTAATTGCAATTAGTGTGTAATGTAAAGTGCTATTTTCACAGGGCCCATGATACCTGTGATCAAATTCTAGATACTCATATTAAAACTTAAATATTTCCTTAAATTTCTGTCCTCCTGTCATGACTCTTTTTGGAAGCTTAAAATATTTTTAATGGCAGTTATAAAATTATGGCATAAGCAAAGCTGAAATAGTGAATGATGCTCTTTCAGAAGTTTGGAAAATTAGATCCATTTCAATAGGCATCCCAGAGTTATGTCTGCAATTAAAATTAACACACATGAAGAATGATGGCAAGGTATTTTAATTTTCCTGATACACAAAGCCAATCATCTATACTGAAATAAATATGCACACATATGTATATAAGCATGCATATATGCACATGTGTACACATACACATATATAAATATATATATGGAAAATATTTCATGACATAGTTGTTACTACAAGAACTGCAACTTTAAAAAGGTTCTCAATACCACTCAAGCCTGTACCACCTGCTATGTGAGGAAGGGTAGAGGCCAAAAGTTCAAAGTACTAAAGTACTAAAGAAAGATAGAGGATCTCTAAGAGGGAGACAAGGAAACAGGAGTCTATATTAGGATCTCAATGGTATAAGTTGACTTTTTAGGTAAAAACAATTCTCCATAAAATGTAATTGATTATTATATAAGCTCTATGAGGGCTAGGAATGGACACTGATTAAGCCTGATAAAACCTAGTACATATCAAGTACTTTTAAAAATTTTTGTTGCATTTATGTTGAACTACTAAGTAACTCTCAGTCAACTGGTTCCTACTACTCAGGATGAGCAGGCAAATTATATATCTATCTGTATCTGTTTCTCTATCTCTACCTCCATCTCCACACATGCACATACACATACACACACAAATATGAGTGTGTGCATTTTCTTTTTTCTCTTTTTGTCCAAATGAAAAAGCTTTCCCAAAACCCTACCAAAGGATCTATTATTTACATTCACTTCAACCAACTTGATTTAAATCCTGTCTATAATATTTTGGTGCTGAGCTATAGGGGATGAATCAACAAAATCTTTTCACATTATTCCAAGCTCTTTTAAATTTGCTGCAACATACCTACACTCCTTCCATACAGTTTTAGCACTGATGCATAGAACACAACTTTTTTCAACTATAACGGTTGTTTAAAAGTTATTTACCCATGTATTTCTAAAAATCTTTTGCCGTGGATTTTAAGTAATGTGTACTTTAAGTAAAAATTAATTAAGGAATGAATTTTCACTTCTGGGAATCAATTTCTTTTTTAAAAAATTTATTTATCTTCTTGTTTACATTATTCATTTCCATGAAATTTTGAGTTACGAATTTTCTCCCCGTCTTTCCCCCCCCCTCCACAACCACCCCCAAAGCAGCCATCCCACCATATAACCCCTCCCCCAATCTGCTCTCTCCCACATCCTCCCCCATTCCCCCTCTGACTTTCTTTGAGGGCAAGATGGATCTCCCTACCTCAGTGCCTGTACATCTTAATTCCCAATTGCACACAGTTGATAATAATAATTATAATTATATATATATACAAACACACACACACACACATATATATATATATATATACATAAATGTATTTTAACATTTGATTATAGAACTTTAAATTCTAGATTCTTTCCCTTCCTCCCTGGTCACACACCCCCACTGGAAAGACAAGCAATTCAATACATGCTGTACATGTGTAGTTACACAGAACATTTCCACAATGGACATATTGTGAGGTACTGATTATATGTCCCTCCTTCCTATACTGCCCCACACTTATTCTATTCTCTACCCTGTCCCTGTCCCTTTACAGAAGTGGGTGCTTCCTGAAACTCTCTCCCTATCCTGCCCTCCCCACCATCATCCCACCTCTCATCCCTATCTCTCCTACTCTCCTGTATGGCAGGATACCCAGTTTAGAGTTTATATCATTCCTTTCCTAAGCCAAATTCAATGAAAGTAATGTTAACCTATTCCCTTTTGCCTTTCTGTTCTTCCCCTCCTTTTAACAGTTTTCCTTTGCCTCTTCTGTATGCAATGATTAACCCCATTCTGTCTCTCCCTGTCTCCTTTCATTCTATTCCTCTCCCACCTCTCAATTTCACCTTTTAAAATATCATCCCTTTCTATTTAATTATTCCTGTTCCCTCTATGTATACATATATGCACACACTCACATATGTATTTGTACACAAATATCCCCTCCTATTTAGACATATGTATACATATGTGTATACATACATGCATATATAAATACATATACATATAATACGCATATACGCATATACATACATTTAATTCCCTTCAACTATCCTCATACTGAGAAAAGTTTCATAAGTTACAATTATCATTTTTCCATGCTGGCATGTAAATAGTTTGACTTTGATAATTTCTTTATGATTTCTTTTCCATGTTTACTTTCCCATGCTCCTTGTATTTGAATGTCAAATTTTCTATTCAGTTCTGATGTTTTGGCAAGAATGATTGAAAATCCGCCACTTCATTGAATGACCACATTTTCCCCTGAAACATTACACTCAGTTCTGCTGGGTAGGGGATTCTTCGTTTAAATCCTAGCTCCTTTGATCTCAGGAATGTCATGTTCCAGGCTCCCTGATCCCTTAATGTAGAAGCTGCTAGATCCTAGGTTATCCTGATTTTGTTTCCACAGTATTCATATTGTTTCTTCTTGGCAGCTTCTAACATTTTTTCCTTGATCTGTAAACTCCAGAACCTGACTATAACATTTTCATGAGTTTTCTTTTGGGGATCCTTTTCAAGATGTGATTAGTGAATTCTTTCAAGTTCTATTTTGCCCTATGGTTCTAAAATATCATGACAATTTTCCTCGAGAATTTCTTGAAGGATGATTTCTAGGTTCTTTTTCTGATTACGGCTTTCAGATGTCCAATAATTGTCTCTCCTGGATCTATTTTCCAGGTCAGTGGTTTTTTCAATGAGATATTTCACATTGCCTTCTATTTTTTTCATTTGTTTGGATCTCATTAATGGTATCTTGATTTCTCATAAAGTCATTTGCTTCCATTTGGTCCACACTTATTCTAAAGTAATTATTCTCTTCAGTGAGCTTTTGAGATTCTTTTTTCCAACTGGCAAATTCAACTTTTTAAGTTATTCTTCTCCTCCTTGGCTTTTTGTGCCTCCCTTGCCATTTGAGTTAGTCTCTTTTTGAGGTGCTATTTTCTTCATTCAGTTTGTTGACTCTTTTTATGATTATCTTGCATTATTCTCATTTCTCTTCCCAGTTTTTTTCCTCCACTTCTCTTACTTAGTTTTCAAAATCCTTCTTAAGCTCATTTATGGCCTGTAACCAGTTTAAATCTTTCTTGGAAGCTTTTGGTGTGAGAGTTCTGATTGTTTCATCTTCCTCCCTTCAATGCCTTGATCCCTTTTGTCCCCAAAAAAGGAATCTAAAGTACGATTGCTGTGTTTACTTTGCTTCCTTTGAGTGCTCGTGTTGCCAGTCAATTACTTGATTTTGGGGCTATATAGAACTCTGCTTTCAGAGGGGAGAGATTTAGCCCAAATTTCTGGTGTTTTCCCAGCTGCTTGAGCTATTCAGAGGTTGCCATCTCTGCAGCCCCCCACCAGTTTTGGTTCACTTGTCAAAAACTTCAGGACTACCACCCGAGAACACAATCCCAATCCAGGCAGTTTAAGTCAACAGCACTTGACCTCTGTATGCTCACTGGGCTCCCCTTCAATCAGCAGGCTGGGAGCTGTGTAGCAAGCACGTGGAGGCAACTGCAGGGCTGCTGGTTCTGCTGCTTTCTTGCTCTGGGGGCAGACATCTGGAATTGTTTTTCTTCTCCAAATTTATACAAGTTCCTGGGATCTTTTACTTTTTCCTTGGTTCACATGTGTTGATAATTCTAGAAACTGCCAAAGCTGCTGGTGATCCACTCTCCTGAATGCTCCAGTTGTGGCTGCTCATGGTGGCCCTGGGGCTGAAGCCAGGACTGGTCTGGTCTCCTAGCACACTGTGATGAGCCAATCCCATCCAAGCTGCCAGAGTGCCTTCACTAGGAGTTTTTTTTCTCTGTACTTTTGGGGGTTCTGGAAGTCTAAAATTTGTTTTATATCACATTTTATAGGTACTGGAGGTTGTTATTGGGGGGGTGGGAGCTCACAGCATTTTAGTGCTTCTATGTCACCATCTTGACTCAGCCCTGAGAATAATTTTTTCAACATTAGATTGGAGCAAATAGAAGTTAATGACTTTATGAGAAATTAAGATATAAAACAGATCCAAATGACTGAAAACAATTGAAGGCAACATGAAATATCTCATTGGAAAAAGCACTGACGTGGAAAATAGATCCAGGAGAGATAATTTAAAAAATATTAGACTACCAGAAAGCCATGATAAAAAAAGAACCTAAAAATCATCCTTGAAGAAATTATCAAGCAAAATTACCCTGATATTCAAGAACCAGTAGGCAAAAGAGAAATGGAAAGAAATCACCAATCACTTCTTTAAAAAAATCCCAAAAATAAAACTCCAAGAAATATTGTAGCCAAATTTCAGGGCTCCCAGGTCAAGGAGAAAATATTACAAGCATCCAGGAAGAAACAATTAGAGGATTAATAAAACACAATCAGGATAACACAATATCTAGAAGCTTCTAGATGAAGGGACTGAAGGGCCTGGAATATGATATTCCAGGAGTCAAAGAAGCTAGGATACAAACAATGCATCACGTACCCAGAAAAAAATGATTATAATGCTTCAGGGGAAAATAAGATCATTCAATGAAATAGAGGGCTTTCAAGTATTCTTGATTAAAAAAAAATAAACCCAAACTGAATGGAAAACTTGACACTCAACTAAATACAAGAAGCAAGGCAAGCATGAGAGGGTAAACAGAAAAAAAGAAATCATAAGGAAAGTATTAAGGTTGAACTATTTACATTGATACATGGAAAAGGGATAACCATAATTCATGAGACAGCTCAATATGAGGATACTTTAAGGGAATATATATGTATATAAACATATATATTAATACATATAAGTTTATGTAGGAGAGTGAATATGTGTATAGATGCATATGTGAATATGTGAATGTGTGTGTGTATACATGTATGCACAGACAGAGGGCCGAGGATCACTTGAATACAATGGGATGATATCTAAAAAATAAAATTAAGAGGTGAGAAAGGGATATAATGAGAGAAGGAAATAGAGAGAGATAGACTTGAGTAAATTTTATAAAAAAGCAAGAGAAAACTGTTACAATGGAGGGGAAGGGTAGAAGCAGCAAGGTCCCGCAGCTCCCACACCGCTACCCTAAACACCCATAAAATACGAGCCCAGACAAAGTCTAGGAAAGTCTAGGACTCTCAGACTCACAAAAATACAGAGAACACAGCTCTCGCTGAAGGCAGCTCGGCAGCAGGGACTCAGCAGGGCCACCAGAGCGAAGGCTGGAACAGCCGGAAGCCGAGACCGCAGCCAGGCCTGGGGCAATGGGAAGGAGCTGAGCCAAGCCCCACAGCCAGCCTGCAGAGGTTCTACAACCTCCAGCACCCCCACATCTGCCAAGGCTTGAGGAGCAGGACAGGAGAGAGGCAGCTCGCACCACAGCGGAACAGAGACTGGCCCAGCCCAAAACCACAGCCGTGGCTAGGCAAGACCTCAGGGAGGCCACGAGGAGCAGTAGACCTCCCAGACTGCAGCGTGAGTCTACTTCAAAGAAAATCTAAAGCACCGGCCTAAAGGGATCTTTAAACCTTCAGACACGGTTAGTGAAAGTGAAACTTTGAAAATTAATTTGGGGGGGTGAAGCAGTTCGGCCATTCTGCCACCAGGGCAAAGGAGCAGTGGGGGAAGGGAACTGCTGGATCCACCAGTGGCCCCCACCAGGCTGCTTCAGAGCCCCCGGCCTGCAGACTCGGCAGGGGGGCTGAAACGATTGATCAGGGCTAAGTGCTCTTGTGTTGAGTTGCCTGGATCTGGATCGAGGTCTTGGGTGGTGGTCCTGGGGTGCACTTTCAGCAAGCCAAAGCTGGGGGGGACTTGCAACACCCCCCTAATAGTGCCGGCAGTTGGGAAAACCCCAGCGATTTGGAACAGAGATTCCCCCCTTGGAAGCAGAGTTTCACAGAG
>JAQQSW010001528.1:0-17677 GCA_028646575.1 Pseudocheirus occidentalis
CAGCCTGGTCTTTGGAAGTTCTCAGTAGAAGCTGTAGAAGTAGGATCTCAGGAAAAAGGTGCAAGCTCCCGGTGGTGTCTGTCTTTTAGCTTTATTTCTTCTGGCTTTATAAATGAGGAGATTGCCCCAGGTGTTTCCAATCCACTCTCCTCTCAACTCCAGCTGTTATTACTCCTAAGGAGTTAACTGGAAGTAAGGAGCTAAGCCTTTGAGGTGCCAAGTGCCTTCAGTAGGTGCCAATAGAAAGGGGCATGGAAGATCTTCTGATTTCATTAACATTACAATGAACATTCTTAACAATCTTAGTTAAGATGTCCCCTGCTGTGGAAAAGCCATTGTGCTCTGCTCTGGTTTGGGTGGGGAGAAAATCCTTGATTCTATTGCTTAAGGGCAAAGAGCAACTCAGTGTCCCACACTAAGCATGGTTGGAGATGTCAATAATAATGAACCAGGCCATGTGGGTAATTCAAGGAAGAACTCTGTTCTTTTTTTTGGGGGGTTCTTAGGACAAGGTTTTTGTAGAGCAATGAGACAAAGGAATAGGACTCAAATTTTCTTATCATTATCTTAGTTTGTCATATCCTGGAAGTAGCACAGAATGGATAATTTAATAAAGACTTTTCATCTAGGTGATTAAAATATTAGGGTAAAGCCTCTGATCTCAAAACTCAAATAACATCCTTATGCAGCCGCATCTTCAAAGGATACAATTGAGAAGCAGAAGCTGAGGTCATCAAAGGTATCACACTTAGAGCTGACTACCCAGGGTTATCTAGGTATTGAATCAAGTGTTTTGGCTCTATACAAATCCCCCTTTTTGATAAAAAATTAAAAGCATGTAATTCAATGCCTAAAGCCTGAATGTTATGTGACATAATTTGTATAATGCAAGGTGGAAATGTGTAACAGACTGTTATAATGAATAATATAGAAAGCAGATGTATACTAAGAGATACTATATTCTGAAATGGAAATTTTTTTCAGTGTATCAGTAACTGTTTCTGTAACTCCTGGGTCAATCCCAGGGATCTCACTATGTTCAATCTCTTAATAATCTGATGGAAAGCTTTCCATGGTGATATTGGAATTACACTAGTCTCCCAATAAGCAGCCTCTGATTCTGTCCTATGCGGTGTTGGTATGAGAAGAATTATATAAGCTAGGGGTAATACAAATATATGCATATTTATAATCACATCTAAGTAAGAGTTGAGTTTTTAATGCTTTAAACTCATCACCTAACCACAAATACTAATTGTTGTAATAACTTGACCTTATACAAAAGATATTTATCTATATTATGTTGTGTCTTAAAGGGTATAAAAACATTTTTTGATAATTTATTAACATGTTGTGCAGTTTGAATTGCAGACACAGCAGTTGAAGCCATTAACAATATTAGGGCAGTAAATGTGGTAAAAAGAAATCTGACAAACCTTTCCCCCACTCCTTTTTTTTAGAAATCAGAAATCCGATGCAATTCATATAACCTTGATATTTGATACCAAGCATAAGCAAAATTAGTTGTAAGATTGTTCAACAAGATCTCTACTAGATATACATTGAACAAGAGTATAATCAATGTGATTAACATTCCATACATAGATAGGTGTGTCCATAATCACATTGGAGAAGGATTCTGGTTTTAAGTGTTTCTAAATGTTCCAAAAAATTGATTCTATAACAAATTAATTTTATACAGTATGTCTTATATAGAGAGTCTTGTGTTTTCAAAGCCAAGGTAACATTCCTCGCCAATTCATTCACAAATTGAGCAGTTAGTATTCCATTTACCAGAGAAATAGAGAAAAAGGTTGCTGATATTAAAGAAGCCAAATAGTCCTGTGATTTTAAAAAAATCCAAAAATCAATTTTTATTAGAGAATCAGATATTTCTTGAAGTGAAGGCTCCCCCAAAGTCTGAAATTGTTTGATGTTTCAATAGAAGGCTGTATCATCCTGTGTATGAGGGATCGATCTCCGGATCCTATTCTCTTTTTCTGCATCTGAGAGGTGAGTTCATGCAACAGGCTTGAACATTCAGTGTGGGCATCTTCAGTGGTCATTCATCAGCATCTAAAAAAATAGAAGCACAACCACGTCTCTGCATAATTAATGGGCAGATTTTTTTCCATGACATCATTGGGTTATATGCTTACTGTGGAAGATTTCAAATTGTTTTTCTGCTGGTATATATCCATTTTTTGTGATTCTTTAAAATTTAGGGTATATAAAGCAGGAGCTAATTGCCCTTGTGGTATACAGGTCCAAATCCCCCTTTTTATTTTTCAAATGGGTGTCACAGAAATATTGAAATAATTTGTCAGTATAGACAGGAGAATTAATAATTTTTATTTCTTTACAGGTATCTAAGAATGATGAACAATGGAAATGGAGTGAAAAAAAACAATGCTTCTTCTTACTAAAGTGTAGCTAGGTGTAATCATATAAAACTGAAAAACAATACTTTTCCTCTCTCCATATAATGTAGCCTTATTAAGTTAAATAAATGAGATGTTCCAGAGTTACAAAGAAGCAGGAAATGTTTAAAATGTTTCTAAGTTTTACATTTTTTGAATGGAAATATAGTCATTGACTGTTGCCTTTTCATTTCTGCGGGATGCTACAGGGAGAGTACTCTTCATTATTTAAATACGCAATTACATAGTATCTTATATTATGGAAAATATCATTCTAAAAAAGGCAATTCTTGAAGAAATGGCAACAATAAAAATTAAATTAGAGGCTTCTAGTAATACACTGAAAGTTTTCTTTCCCATTTATAATTCATCTTAAATTGGTTTGTAAGTCATAGTTATGATAAATTGTTAACCTTCAATCTAAAAAGGACTACAATGCTGATGTTTGGCTCAAAAAATTAAATTTAAGTTTTAGATTCATGAAAACTAAGCTTTCATGTTCAGATTGCCTAGATCACAAATTTAAACGTGTTTGATAATACTTATCTCACTCTAAATGTGCAAATTCTTATGAATGTTCACATTATTATGAATGCAAATATTTGGTGCAATATGTAAATATTGTATATTCTTATGAATGTAAATATTATGTGCAAATTCTTATGAATGTAAATATTTGATAGTTGACATTCTCAATTCTTATTTAGGTTTAAACACCAAAGTTTATCCAGCTTTCAAAGTTACCAAAACACAAATGTGTGAGGAAAAAGTGTTCACTGCAACATAGGTATATTTTAATTTTTTTCAAAGGTAGGATAAGGAGTAACATCCATTTGCCAAAAATAATTAGGTTTTAAATGTGTAGGATTTACAGTGGTGGAAGAGAGAGGTGGTATGTGGGGAAGGTATTTGTGCATGATTTGTCTATTTGTCTGGCCTGTTCTTGAGTAAGTGTGAAATTACTTCATTAGCATCCATGCATTTTGAATGCATAGATAAAGAAATAAGTGTTGGCTATGTTTGAATTGTTAACTCATCAACTATAGCATCTATTTGTTGAATGGGCACAGGCAGAGATGTATGAGAGTAAACCTGACAAATATTATAAGGATTTTTTCAATTTCTAACCACTTGTTGCAACTGTAAAAATAATTGATATAACTCTTGATTACTGAAGTCTGTCTCAATGTTCTTTATACTATAGAAACAATATTTATAATCCATAAAAATGTTAAGAGATTGAGGCTGTTCTTTTAAAAGACCTACAATAATAAACATTTCATTCTTTTGGGTAGATGAAAAGGAAGTAGAACTAATTCTTTTAGCTCTCTGAGGCTTCAGTGAAACTCTTATCTACTTCAAAAAGAGGAGATAAATATGTTATTTGTGGAATGACCCATTGTTGATTGTAAATAAATTGTAAAATAGGGCATTTGTTTGTATTATGTAAAGGTCCTTGATACACATTTAATAAGCTTTACTGGGAAGGGTCTTCTTACATTAGCATTTAAATTTGGGCTTTAACATAAAGTTGCTGACTATGGGTAGGGGAGAGTCTGAGCTGATAACTGGTCTTTTTGCTAAGGTTTAAAGGAATTGGTGGTTGAGTCTCTCCTTATAATAGTGAGCTGGCATGTTCTACACCAAATTTTATAGCTCTTAAATTTTTTTTAAAAGTCATTTAATGTTTTCAAGTTATCTCTTTGAATTACTATTTTTGAGGCTCAATTTTATCTCTCGTTTTATGTCCTAAATAATTGTATGGTGGTTGCAACTGAATTTCATCAGTGGCTATGACCAACCCATACTGAGACAGACTAACCTGAGTGGCTTGAAGTATTTGTTGTAAAGATTCCTTTAAAGGATGTGTGCACTAGGTGTCCTTCATGTATAATGGATAAGATATGCACAAGGATATTAATCTCCTATATTTTGTAATGCAACAAATTTTTGGCACATGTAAGGTCTATTTTTTTAACCCTTGTGATGGAAGGAAAAGGCAAAATACTGACAATTGTCTTTATGTAAGGGTAGCTTCAAAACAATCTTTTAAAATTGATTATTTACAAAACCCATTCTTTTGAAATCATAGAGGGAGCAGGGAGGCATGGATGAAGGGCTCCCATAGTCTACCCTTTCATTTATTGCTCAAAAGTCAGTGAGCATTCTCTATTTTACTGACTTTTTTCTTTATAGTAGAAACAAACTTTGAGCCTTATTAGAACTGAGTTGGTGTAAGATGTCCTCAAGTAACATAGATTCCCCGAAGTATTACTTAACAAACAAATATATATAATATATATATATGTATATATATATATTCCCCCTTTTGCTAAAACACTTTGTGAAATCTAAATTAGTTTGTTAAGTAATACTTATATATTAATATAATATATTAATATTAATATTTAATATATATATACACATACACACACATACACATGCTCATATACATATACATAAACTGAATATCAGTTAAAAAGCTGATGACCATATTTTAAAAAAGCTTTTAGTTCTAACATTCCTTTAGTCACTGGGGATATCTTAAGGTGAGTTTTAAGTAGTTTATATACATTTCTATACATCTCCTAATGTTAGATGAAAAATAATATTAAATTTCCCAGTAACCTAACATAAAATATTTCATATCCTTTACTGATTATGTAGTCTGATAGTACAAATTAGGTCTAAGAAGGAAAAATAGGGATATGTGTATATGATGTCATGTTCTTTTTATCTTAAACAGCAATTTTTACCAATCACATATTATAGCTAATCAGAGTTAATTTTATTCTCATGTAGTTGTAATAAAAAATAAAGATCTACTAGTTCTTTTAGTATACAAGGGACATCATTTAACATTTTTCTTTCTCAAATTTAAGCTTATCTGATGTGAAAGCCAATTGGAGCCCTACCTGTGGCTTAGAAGTGTAGAAGAAAGTGCAAAGATGGGTCCTGGGAGAGAGTTCAGAAAATAACGGTAAAGTATGACCTGAGTCATGGAGAAACACTCCTTATGCCTCCAGACTAGAACTTGATTATAATAATAGGCTGCTAAAAATAAAATGAAACAAATGAAAATAAAAATGTATACACAAAGGAGAAAGACTTCAACCATAGATAGCTACTGTGGAGATAGAGAAGATCAGGTTCATATTCAGAGGAATATAGTAGAGCTAAAAACAAAAAAGCCACTCCCTTTTTGGTGAGGAACATCAAATGATCACAAGTCCAAAAAGAGTTCCTGGAAGAACCCTTTAAATCTTTAAAAAGTCCCTTAAAAATAAAATAAGAAACATCAAGGAAACCGTGAAAAATAAGAGCAATCTAAGAAAATTAAGAAAAAAGTCAACCAACTGGAGATGGAGAAGCAACTACTTAAGGAATAAATACTTCTGTGAAAACTGGAACGGGGCAAAGGGAAACTAATGATTTTCTTTAAAAAAAAAACAAGTTTTGGTCTGGTTTATTAAAGAATACTTTTATGTAGTTTACTTTTTATTGGTCTGTTCTGGTACCCTTCTAATGATATCAGATTCACCTGGATCAATGATAGCCAGAGTACATACTCTGTAGTACTTCCCACATGCTGTACCCAATTCAGTGTTATTGCCACTATAGTGATGCACGCCAGTTTTGGCTAATATAGCATAATATTCGATCTCTGATTTCCTCAAGGCTGGGCAGTTGTTGGCTAAGATGACCAATTTGGCTTTGCCTTGTCTGATCATTTTCAGGGTCTGTTTGTAGCCTAACATGTATTTGCCGCTTTTCAGCTGGAGCCTCGAGTTGATGGACTCCAGTGACTTTTGTCTTCTTTGTGGCCACCATCTTCCTGCCTGCTGCGCGGGAGGGCACTCAGCCAGAAAGGTCTGCCACCAAGATGGCCGGGAAGCAAGAAAGGCTATGATTTTCTAAGACACCAAGAAATAATAAACCCAATCCAAAAAGAAGAAAAAATAGAAAAGAATGCAAAACTTCTCATCAGAAAATAAAACTATTTGAGAGAATAGAGGGAGGAGAAATAATGAAATAACAGTAAGATTACCTGGAAGTTATGACCAAAAAAAGAACCTGGATACAATATTATAAGACTATTTTTTAAAATTGCCCTGAAGTTCTAGAAGAAGAAGGTGAAACAAAAATAGAAAAAAAAAAGCACCAATCACCACCAGTCAGATTGTAGGAGGAAAACCTACAAGAATATAATACTCAAGTTTAAATAGTCCTAGCTTAAGGAAAAATTGTGGTGAATGACAAGAAAAAATAAATCTAAATATTATGAAGGCACAATCAGGATTACACAAGACCTAGTAGCTTCTAAGTTTAAGGGCCATATGTTCTGGAACAGTATATTTTGTAGAGCAAAAGAGCTGGTGTTTCAACCAAGGGTAATTTACTTAGCAAAGTTAAGTATAATCCAGAATTTTTTAAAAAATGGACATTTAACAAATTTAAAGACTCTCCAGTATTTACAAAAAAAAGAGCAGAATTTTTGACATATAAGAGAATTTGGGGGGTAAAAAGAAAGTTTGACATATAAGACCCCAGAGAAATGTGAAGTAAACACTGAAACACAATTATAAAGGGCTCAATAAGGTCAGACTGTTTATGTCTTACATGTTAAAGTCTTATCAGGATTCTTATGATCGTCATCATACTTTGGATAGTTTGTAAGAAATGCTTGGGTTAAACTGTGAATGATGGGTGATTCTAAAAAGTACAATTGTGTAGGGAGAGATTAAAAGGAGTATCTCATATGAATAAGGAAAGAAAGCAAGAACTGATACAGAAGAGACATGGTGAGGCTCGTAGTGATGGAACCTTACCCTCCTCAGAAAAGGGTTAAAAAGGGAACAAAATCTAGAAGGGTTAAAAAGTGTATACATCTAGAAGGGCTTGATCCATGACTCTTGCTTCCCTACTAATACACTGTAATACAGTGATTAGTTTTCCCCAAAGATGACAAAACTACTCCTGCAGCCTCAAGGCAATCTTTTTGACTTCTTTAATTAAATTACTATCCCACTCACCACAATGGCTCTTTAGAAAAGTTTCATCCTTCCTTAAACCCCCATGGCTCCTTCTCCCACCCGCCCACCCTCTCATATGGGAACCTGGCTCATATCTAACTGAAAATACTAAGGTCATTCCCCAAGAGCTCCTTCTTCTCCCCTCCACATCCTCTCACATCACTCAGATGCTTTGGGCCCTCTATCCCTCTCGCATACATAGAGATGTATTTACTCCTTATTAAGAAAAATCCCTCTCTCTGCAGGAGTGGTCCTCTTCCACTCATTTCTTCGAGTAGACTGACCCCTCTGTCATCCCCATTCTCTCACTTCAGTATCTTCTTGTGTACTGGCTACTCCTTTCCCCCACCTCCCCACCCCGCAACATATATATGTCTCCCCCATCATTAAAAAAATCTCTCTCTGTATCCATCCATACTCTCTAATTATCATTCCATCTATCACCTCACGTTTGTGGCTAAAATCTTTGAAAAGGCCATTTATAATAGTCAACTCTATTTGCTTTCCTCTCTCTTCTTACCTCTCTCCAGAACTCTCTGCCCTCATCATTCAACTGAAATTGCTCTCACTGCTGTTGCTAACCATCTCTTAGATGCTAAATCCAAATGTCCTTTTCTTAGTCCTCCCCTTTCTTGATCACTTGGCAGCCCTTTAACCTGTTGTTCACCCTTCTCTAGACGCTTTTTGTCTCTCTAAGTTATTGTGACATTATTTTCTCCAGGATCTCCTCTTAATCAGTCAACAAATATTTATTCACTGCCTACTATGTGCGAGGAACTGTACTAAGCATTGGAAATAGAAAGAAACATAAAAGGTCGTCTCTCACAGGGTGGCTAGGTGGCACAGTGAATAGAGCACCAGCCCTGGAGTCAGGAGTACCTGAGTTCAAATCTGGCCTCAGACACTTAACACAAAAAACTAGCCATGTGACCCTGGGTAAGTCACTTAACCCCAACTGCCCTCCAAAAAAGCTAAAAAAAAAAAAAAAAGATCGTCTCTGCCCCTGATTACCTCACCATGACCTCTGCTCCTCAGTATGCTTAGGGGGATTTTCATCCAGTCATGCCTGGTAACCATGAGTATCCCACTGGGCTCTGTCCTGGGCTGCCTTCCCTTCTAGCTCAGTACTATTTCACTTGGTACTCTCATCAGTTCCCTTGGGTTCAATGATCTTCTCTATGTAGATGATTCTCCCATCAGCTTGTCCAATCCAAGCCTTTGCTGGCCTCCAGTCTTGCACCTCCATCTTGCCTATTGGATGCATCCAAATGGTTTTCCCGTAGACATCTTAAGTTCAAGGTGTCCAAAATTGAACTCTCTCTAGTCCCCTCCCCTCAGACTCTTCCTTTTAACCTAGGCCCACACCCACGTGTCATCATGCACTCTTGAACTTCCTAATACCCCAAAATCAACATGCTGACAAGACTTGTCAACAACTCAAACATACCTCACCCCATCTACTCTGACAGTGCCACCACCTTGGACCAGGCCCTTATCAAGTCATGCAAGAGAATATTGAAATAGCTTCATAGCTGGGGCCTCTAGCCCTAGTACATCCGCATTCCATTCTATCCTACCTCAAAATCATCTTCCTAAAACAAAGTCTGACCATGTGCTCTCCCCCACCCCTGCTTTTGTCCTCAATCAAATCCAGTGACTCCCTAATCAACTCAGGATTCAACAGAAAATCCTTTGACCTTTACTTTCCTCCTCTTCCTTATAAATTATATACTCCCCCTACCTCCTGCACCTCCCTCAGGCCTATGACATACTCCTCATATCAGCAACACTGGCCTTCTTGCTGTTCTTAGCATGAGATATCCCATCTCTAAAATTTAGGCATATTCTTCAAGTGGCTGTCCCCCCTACCAGGAGCATTCTCCTTCATCACTTCTGCCACCTGGCTTTCCTGGCTTCCTTCAAGTCTCAGCCAAAATCCCACCATCCATAGGAAAATTTGCCATTTCCTGAAAATTTCTAGCACCCTGCTTATGTTGATTATTTACAGAATTTCTTGTATATGACTTGTGTGTTCATTATTGTTTGATTCCTGACTCCCCATTAGTGTCTGAGCTCCTTGAGAGAGCAGGGCCTGTCTTACAGTTGTCCATATTTCCAGGGTAGGACCAAGCCTCACACATAGGAAGAAGCTTAAAAAATGTCTATTGACTGAAAGGATCCTGACTGGTATCTGTTTCCCTGATGTAGCTTTCAGGTTCTGTAAGGGCATAAAAAGTACCACAAACGCGCAGTCAGCACCTCCTCAACTGATGGATTCCTTTATGTCACTCAAATCCTCATACTGCCCCCTGGCAGCCTGTGCTGATAACCGTATGTATTTATATGGAGAGGAGAGGGGCTGTGTCCAGAGAAGCTGTGTCACATATTGTTGCTGTATCATGCTGTGTTAGCTCACAGTAAACCTGTTACTATGAATGGTCCAATGGCTCCCCTGTATCTCATTCCATTCCAACACTGACCCTGAATTTAGAGACTGCTGGAGCTCAAGCCTCCTCTCATAGTCTGGGCACAGGAGAGATACTCAGAGTCTTTTGAATTAACTGACACTGCCACTGGATACCTCCTGCTTACTGCAGGACCTGCAGGGCCAAACCTTTTTCTATATGTTAGAGTCAGAGAGAAGAAAAAACATATGAACAATTACATACATCAAAGAGTTGGGAGAATTTGGAACACCATTCTAGGTTCAAAAACTTGTGGAAGAGCAGAGGTGACAGAACAAAATCTGAGTTGGGCAGTCCCTTTTGAGTCAAACTGAGTTAGAACATTAGCCATTAGCTAAGAACCTACTCAATGTTTAGCATGTTAGGCTGTGCAGAGGAATGGACAGGATAAGAAAGAGAAAGGGTGGAGATTAGGGGGAACAGCCCTCCTGGGGAAAGTAATAGAACTTGATGGGCTGGCTCCGTTCTTGTCCTTCCTATTTTCCTTCATTCTCTTTGATCACCAAGGACAGTTCCCCCAAATTAGACACAACTTTAGGATAACAACACTGAATACAAGAACATGGATTTGTGGGATTCAGAAAGTGGAGGTGGAAATTGGCAGTAGAGGTATGTACTACAGCCCTAAGTACAGGGCTTTATATGTAGTTAAGTGCCAAACAAATGCTCATTGATTCATTCATACCAGGCAGCATAGAGCTCTCCATGAATCGCTGAATGTTGGGGGCTGTTATATAATCAAAAGCTCTACCAATTTTCCTGTGGAAAAAGTCTAAACTCAGTACCAAACACATCATGAAAATGCATGTTGGAGGTGAACTTCAGAAGATGGAATTGCCAGAGCAACCGGCTCATGACTATTTTGTAGACTGTAGTAAGAGACTGGTAATGTTCTTCCAGGACCTGCTCTGAATGCTTGAGTAAGTCTGGTAACAGTTTAGAAAGTGGTGGCAACAGCTTTACAAAGGCAACTGGGTTATAGATGGGGAAGAGGGGTAGCATGTCCCAGACAAGTGAATACTCCACTACCATGTTGTCGAACATCTCCCCAAAGATCCAGATGGAGACAGACTCATGTGTCGAACCCCAGAGCTTGGGAAAGAACAGGCCCCCAAGCTACCAGGATTGCCTCTAGCCCAGTCCCCACAGACACCATGGAGGGAAGAAATCATTGGAAAGACAGAGCCCACCTACCTCATCACTACCAGCAGAAACTGCTGAACAAATGTCACCAGCACACAAAAAAACACAAGAGTCCTTGCAGTGTCAACATTATCCTGAACATCCAGCCCGCTTCCCGTCCATCTCTCACAACCAGAAGTTGGGAAAGTTACTCCTGCAGAGAAGGGGCCAGCCTCTTCCACTAAACTGCCAACCAGTTGCCACTCACACGGCAGTCAAGCCAGAGCAGCTGAAGAAGCCAAGCAAGCTGAGGGAGGGACAGGAGGCAGCCCAGAATTCAGTGTATTTTGGGAGTCTTCTAATCAGTCTGTGACAGGCGTTTCTGACATCAAGTCTAAATCTCTTTTTGCGAGGTCCATCCATTACTCTGATCCAAGACCTCTGTCTAATCCATATGACAAGGGGCATACCTGGATCTTGCCATAACCCACAAATGGCACTTCCATGATCACAAACTATGAAATTCTCTCATCAGATCAGAAACTATCATCATTCTCCCCCTCTGTGTGCCTTTACAACCCCAAACCCATCACATTCCACAATCCCTCAGCCTCTCAGCTATTTCCCAGGCCAGCAGCCCTGCATTACTTACACTCTTCTCCCTTCTCCACCTTGACTCCTTACTGAACTAGTTGATCTCTAAACCATTCTCCTTTCTTGAGTTTCTTTTGGCCTTCCTGACATTGCCCAGCTCAGCCTCCGCCTGGAATAATTCCCACCATCTGTGGCATTCTTCCATCACACATAGTGCTGACTGGAGCTGGAGAAAATCAAGAAACGATGAAAACCAAATTCTCCACAATTTTGTTACATAACCTCAACTGGGTTCTTCCTGCAGCAAGGCATTCCTTTTGATACCTCCTAATAACCTCATAATCCCACTCACCACAAAGATTTTCACATACTTTCATCTCCCCTCAAACCTCCAACACTTCCTTTTCCTCTACCCTGTCAAAGAAAGAACCTTCTGAGAACCTTCCCTCAGAGGTGACTAAAACACTGAGGCCATTTGCTAAGAGCTCCCTCCTTTGCCTTCCTTCTCATCTCACATCACCCACATACAATGCCACTTTCTTTACTCTAGGCTTGTAAAGCCAATCAGCACTAGATTCCTGAGAGAATGCTACTGTGAACAGCTTTTAAGATTCGAATTACACAGTATTAGTGAACACTTTGTTTATTCCATCACAAAATAAAGATTCAGTACAATATTCACAGTATCAGCAATTCACAATATTATACACAATATTTAGAACAAGGAAAGTACAGAAAGTAACAAGGAACAAGAGAAGAATCATTTGTTTTCCCTAAGGGGGGAACCAGCTCCACATTTTTAGATTCAATCAATCCAGCTAAAGATTCAATCAATCAATTCCCTGGGTTTCCCTAAGAGGGGAACCAGATTAACTTCAAATTTAAAGATACAATCAATCAATTGACAAAAGGAATGACCTACTTTCCCTAAGAGGGAGTTGATTCAATCAACAATTCACAATATACTGATCTTCCACTCATGGGGCAACCATTAACTTTAGTTTCCAAATAAAGTTCTTAGACAACCACACAGTCCTTCCACCCCTTGTTTTCCAACAAACCTCAGTTTGGTCCAAGGAAAGGCCTTTTCTTCATTTAGACTCTGGGCAGTCTCTCTGATTCCCTGGATACTCTTCCCTGGTCCCAGCTCCCTCCTGAGTCTGTCAAACAGTTACCTAGAGTCAGGAGCGGAAAGCTGACAGGTTCTAATCTAGTCTTCAGGGATGAACAGCTCCCAGGTCCTTGTTCTCTGCAAACATCAGTTTCGTCCAAGGGGAAGCCCTTTCTTCATTTTGTCTCTGGGTGGTCTCTCTGATTCCCTGGATCCTCTTCCCTGGTCCCAGCTCCCTCCTGAATCTGCCAGACAATCATGTACATTCAGGAGCTGAATGCTGCCAGACTCTTGTCCAGTCCTCAGAGATGAACAGCTCCCAGGTCTTGTCCAGTCCTCAGGGCAATCCCTGGCACACACTGAAGTTCATCAGGTTCAGCACACCTCAAACCCTTCAGGACTTCTCTTACCTGGAACTCAAGGATCAGCCAGGCCACCAGCAAACAAAGTCCAATTCTGTTCATGTCTTCAGTCAGCATCACTGAGGAGCCAAATCCAAAATCTGTCCTGTCTCTATAAAATTCTTCCTTATAAGCACTGGCCTTCTCCCAAGTCAACAGGGGAGCGTCTCAGCCAATAGCATTCTTCCCAGTCAACAGGGGAATTCACACCTTTTCACCAATGGACAGAGTTCTATACTTAGCCCTAAGTATCCTATCCACTTAGCCCTAAATATCCAACAAATTGATTACCATTACAAAGCTCACATACTGAGGCAGCTCTTCTCCTCACCGAGGAAAAACCCCTCTGAAGGCACAATGTATCGCACCTCATTCTATTACCCAGCAGACTCCCCCTGCCATCATCCCTACGTTCTGAATCTCCAATCTCTTCTTGTCTATTGGCTGCTTCCTAATGGACTACAAGCAGGCTCATATGTTACCCATCTTCAAAGAACCTCACGTGATCCCTTAGCTCTCCTGTCTTTTGAACCTAAAGTCCTGCACAAAGTCATGTGCTACAGGTGTCTCCACTTCTTTTCCTCTCACTCTCTTCTCAGCACCTTACATTCTGGCTTTCTACTTCATCATTCAACTGAAACTGCTCCCTCTAAAGTCACTAACCATCTCTCTTACTTGCCAAATTTACTGACCTTTTCTCAATCCTCATTCTTGGCCACTGACAGTGTTGATCTCCCCCTTCTCTTTGTTAGTGTCTTCTCTTCATGTGTATAGGCTGCTCTGGTTTGGCACAGCAAGCCCTTCACCCCTGGGGTGGCTAGGTGGCACATTGAATAGAGCACTGGTCCTGGAAATGGGAGCACCTGAGTTCAAATCCAACCTCAGACACTTAACACTTAGTTGTGTGACTTTGGACATGTCACTTAATGCCAAATGCCCTGCATTCCCCCCTCCAAAAAGCAAAACAATAGAACCTAACCCCCTTCTTACCTTTGAGGCTTCTTATACCCCATTCCCCATATATTTTGCAATCCAGTCAAACTGCCCTCCCTGCTGCTCCTTCAACAAGTTCTTCTGACTTCAGGCCCGATGATCTACTGTGTCACCTAGCCACCCCATAAATAGGCAATTTTCAAAGGAAGAAATATAATCTATCAAAGATGCTAGGAGAAACTCTCCAAATTCTGAAAAATGAGAGAACTGCCAATGAAAAAAATTCTCAGGTTCCACTACATGCCCACTAGAATTTCCAAAACTAAAATGATCTGAGGAGTTATGGGGAAATAGACATACAAATACATCATTAAGGGAGATGTGAATTGTTCCTGCAACTCTGGGAAGCCAATATGACCCCCAAACATTAAAAGATGAATATGTCTTGAACCAACAATACCAACACTAGGAATACTGCAAAAGGAGTCATCATGTATTCAAATTGTTGACAGCACACCCTTTCAAAGTTGCACTAAACTAGAAAGTAAAAACGTGGTCACCTAATGAGGAACAGGGAAACAAATTATGGGAAAAGAACATAATGCAATATTATTCTAGTATAAGTCATGATGAAATGGACAGTTCCAGAAGAAAATGGGCAGACAAGTATATTGTGATGAAGACCAAAATGAGCAGAACCAGAACTTACATAACAGTATTAAAGGAAGAACAGATTTTGAAAACTGTTAGAATTTCAATTAATGTAACGATAAATCGAGTTCAGATGACTGAAGGTGAATCATGGAAGTCAACCATATTTCTTGTGATAGAGGTTATAGACTAAAATCCAGAAAGATGGACATCAGGACTAGGTCTATATCAGAATTTGTCTTTCTGGACGCTCTTATTGGGAGTGTTAGGTTACCGTTGTGGTTATAGACGTTTAAATTAATTTCCTAAAAGTTTGAAATCGGACTGCAAGAGCCAGTTCAATAGGCTACAAGTCCTAGGTGGGAAATGTCCCTTGTTCCCCCTCATGAAAGATGCCGGGAGTGCAGACTTGGCTCCACAAACAGGCTCTTTCTTCATCCAGGTTCCTGACAGAGAGGAAAAACGAGAGGCAGGAATGCCTAAAAGGGATGGCTCTTGTCCCAGGACAGACTTCAGGACTGACCCCTGCAGGACCAAGGAATGACCTGCACCAAGTTGTGACACAGGTGACAGGCTACAGACAGGAAGAAGACAGGACATATTCTGACAGGGCCAGGGGGTTGCTGGAAGGGGAGGACGTGCTTGTGTAAACACAGGGTCTGTGTTTCTCACGGGATTGGGGGTTCTGAGGCCGAGGGGAGATGGGGGTGGGGGAAGGGAGAAGGAGGGGAAGGAGGAGACTGACTCAAGCTCTTGTCCCTCTAACAGACAGTGTCCGCAGAAACCAAGCATCCTTGGAATACGGAATGGAGATGAACGCACAGGGAAGAGTCAGGAAACAAAAGGGAGGAGGAAGGGCTCCTCTCCCAACCCACGCCCCCTCCAGGCCCAAGGGGACCCAAAGAACCAGCAGACAACCCCCCCCCCCTTTCTGGACTCAGCCCTGGACACCTGAGCCTGGGGAAGGGGAGGGGGGACTCCACAAGGTCACTCGGAGACTCCGCCCCTACCACACACAGGCCAGAACAGGAAGGCTGATCTAGAGACAGGCGGGAGTCTGAGCTGCACAAGAATAAAGTCGGGTATGGTCGGGGTGGGCTGGGGGCGTCTGAGGACCTACAACAACAACCCTGTGAAGACCCCTCAACTACACAAGTGTCTGTTTGTTCCTACAGGGATTCCACCAACGCATTTCTGAAGTCACATCCGGAGGCGGGGCTTCCCTTAGCCAATGGACCACAAGCAGTAACCATGGTGACAAAGGGGCTGTGACTGGGAGCCTGAGAAGGGAGGACCCTGTGGCCTTGGGAAGGCTTCGAACTTGCCTTGTAGCCCTAGGCTGGGCCAGAGATAGCCAAGGCCCTGCTGCCCTCCTCTCTAAAGGCAGGGCCTAGGCACAGTCAGCCATGGAAGAGACCCTGGTGTCTCTCCAACTAGAGGTTGGCCTGAGCAAAGATGGGGCAGAAGAGAGGCCCAGGGATGCAACACATCCCATAAAGAGACCGTGGTGACTCCGGGAACTGTAGTGTGGGAAGGGGTGGGGGCTCCTGTGAATGAGGGTATGAAGGCAGATCTCAGCTGTGGAGGTGGACGAGGCCCCTCGCCGCATCTGCCCCTGAATGCGGGTCCAAGAGGGCGATGGGCGGGGCGGGCCCTGGGCCACAGTAGTCCGTAGGCAGGAGCAGCAGGGCGTCAGCCAAGCTGACCTCCTGGTGGGCAGGGTCCCCCTGGTCTATATGAACCCCTTCCTCAGGAGCAGACAGGGAGGACAGGGTCAGAATGAAGGTGGCAGGTGGCCACACACAGGGCTGGGAAAGAAGCCCCTGCTGAGAGGAAAGATTCTGATCCTCAGAGTGGAGTCACAGGTTACATAGTGACCCGGGAGGTTGCGGAAACCCAGGAGACCAGGGACACAGCCCCACCATGGACTGACTTTTGATGTTTGATACAGGAGAGTTACATGCCAGAATCACACATGGAAGAGAAAAAAAAGGAGGAAATGCCTAGAAACATGTCTGTCCTGCTGTGTGCCAGCGGCACTGATAAAGGGTCCTCTGTGTGCAAAAATGTAACCCTGCATGGAGAGGACACAGAGCAGAAAATGAAAATAGCCCCGTCCCAGTAAAAGAAACGGAATAGGGCGTCAGTGACCTTCCATATGTGGGGAACCCAAGGAACAGAGGGATTTACCCATGAGTGCTGTCACACACCTACACAGCAACTGTGTCCAGTTTTACGTAAACTGCATGCAGAGGGAAAGGAGAGGTCGTGCCAAACACTTTCTGGCCGTAACTCCTGAAGCCAGACACAGAAAATTCAGAGAAAGAAAACCACCATACAGTGTGTCAGAGCTGGTGGGGACTATAGAACAGACCCTCCCAAGATGAGGGGCACTAGTCCTCTCCTGTCCCCCCTTGCCGCCAGGGCTCTGTACCCTGGAGCAGGCTGCTTCCTATGTAAAATGCAGGGGAAGGTAGCACAGGGCAGGAAACAGGCATCAGCAAGAGAAGAGGAACAGCTCACATCTCTGTAGCACTGGAGGGTTTACAATGTAACAAAAGGCCTTTGTGAGGCAGAAGACACAAGTGTTGTTACCATCCCCATTTTAGAGTGGACTAGATGGAGTCAGCAGAGACTGAGGTCTCAGTTCCAGATCAGATACCTGCATTCTACTATCATTACATATTCTTGAATTTCTAATAATACATTATGTGAGATTACTGTTTCTCCAAGTAACATTCCGATATAATTCCTGACGTTTACAACTTGGGTTCATTCATTTCAGTTGATAATGGTTACAAAGGCTGTGACAGCACTCTGGTCAGTGTAGGAAGGCATATACAACAAAATAATACAATAATCAATACACATAAAATATGTAAAATCATAGACATCAAATTAAAAGGAGATAATGTAAACAATGTTAAAGATAATAATAACAAAGTTA
>JAQQSW010001529.1:0-17669 GCA_028646575.1 Pseudocheirus occidentalis
GGACTACCACTCAAGACCCCGATCCAGATCCAGGCCGCTCAACGCAAGAGCCCTTGGCCTTGATGGGTTGTGTCAGCCCCCCTGCTATCTGCAGGCCTAGGGCTCTGAAGCAGCCCAGTGGAAGCCCCTGCGGCTCTTAGATGTTCCTGCTGCAACAGCCACCTCCAGCTGCCTCCTTGCCCTGGGAGCAGTTTGGCCGGACCTGCTCTTGTCTTCCCCAGTTAGCAAAATCCACTGACCTTTCTCTTAGCCTTTTTGTCTTCTGGCCTGATAAATGTGGTAACTGTGCCTCCAGTGCAGCCTATCTGCTCTCCTATAGACGCGGCTCCCCACCCGATGCCCCAGGGCCTGAGCCGGCCAGGTTTCAGCCGTGGGTCCCAGACTGCTGTGAAGAGCCCAGCCTCCTGCGCTGCCTGTAGCAACAGATGTGCTTTCTGTCTTGTGGAGTTTTGGAGCTTGAAAATCTGTTTAGCGTCCCATTTTATGAGTTTTTTAGCGTGTTTGTGTGGGAGCTGTGGTCCTTTGCTGCTTCTACGCAGCCATCTTGGCTCCGCCCCCCCAGGATAGAGCTTTAATAACACTCAGATAGCACCAGCTCATGAATGGGAAAACCACTGTAAACATAGTGACTATGCATTTATCAGCTGACCCAAGGATGATCAGAATGTGGGCTTGTACCAGAACCCAAATTCACCAATTTAGGATGGGAGGCAGACCTGGCATTAGAACCTTTACTGGTCACGTGAACAGGGCATTCACTATCTCCTACCAGCCAAGCCATTTCAGGAAATCAGATGATAGAAGAAATGAACAGCTGCTTGGTGAGCAGAGCATCAGAATATTATATTAATTTATATAATTAATAATATATTATCAGAATATTATAATAAAAATACTGCATCTTATGATGTTTCTATATATAAAAATAAACCTTATACATAATAAGATGCCCTTTGACTTCATGAATATTTTTGGCTAAGGAATCACTAGCAGCTTCTAGAATCAGAATATCCTCGGCCCTGAGGGCTGATGAAACACTGGTACTCTTGCCCTTCGGCTCCTGGTCTAAACTCCACCTGTGAAGGTCAGCACTGCTCTGTCAGGACAGCAGAGCACAGCCACTGAATGCTGACCTTGAAGACCTTACAGACCATCCCAGGGTTCTTAACCTCCAGTCTATGAACTTGTTTTTTAAAAACATTTTGCTATTACTTCAATTTGATTCCCTCTGTAATTCTATATTTTTATCTTTGAGGCTCAGAATGTGGAGTCCTGTGCCCCAAATAACCAACTCCATGCCAAGATACCATCTTTTTTTAACATCACACTCAATAATGTCATCTGCCTAAGGTTGTCTGAGTAATGCCCCTGATGATCTGGGATGTGCCCTGACTTCTTGGACTGCATCTTGGAGGCAGCCTTCTTCTTCCTAATGCTGCAGGGTAGAGCATTTCTGTATCTGGCTAATCTCCTCTTTTAAGTTCAGGGGACCCAGAGTCAGAGCCCCCACCACACATTCCAGGACTGTGACATCTAAGCTTGACTAGAGCGAGTGAAGCCAAACCCAACACGTTCCTTTAGAGTTCTATCAGCCCAAAGCTTAGAAACTCCCCAAGGGTCTGAAGATCAACATTTTATGAAACTCCTTCAGTGTTTGCTGCAGCTCGTCAATGTTCTCCAACAGCTGCTTGTACTTGGCCTGCTCTTCAACTGGGATGGAGCTAGGAAGAAGGAAAGAGAAGTCAGACCATGAGAGCACCCACTTCTGCCTTTCAGCGCTTGAGGAGTGACCATCCCTTTGCATAACGATCAACTTACGTCTATAAAAAAAAAATTGAAGAAAACTCGATCTGCGACTTCACTGGGAAGGAGGAGGCAAGATGAGGAGCTTTCTCTATCAAGGCAGATTAGGCCTTTGCAAACAATAGTTTGGAGATTCATGCTGCCTGGACACTAGACCAGGGTCCCCAGAGCATCAGAGACGAGACCCAGGAAGCTAGGGCTCATCAATAGATGAAGCCATGGGGCATCTCACTGAGGAACAATCATAATCTCTGATATCTAGCATCAACAGTTTCTTTAGCCATGCCTTAATCACCAGGTATCTTACACCGCTCCTTTGCCTTCACAAAAGGTATGTATGGGACCCTACTTTGTGTCTCTGACTTCCCTGGGGTACAAGCTAGCAGTGGGATTTCTGGGCCAGAGCAAGGACTCCTATATATCAACCTCCAGAATTAAATACAAAAGCCTCTATCTGACATGCGGAGTCCTTTATAGCCTGGTTCACTCCTACCTCTCCAGTCTTCTCACATCTTCTTGACCATCTTTCATCCTCTGTGATCCAGGGACACAGGCGTCTTGGCTGCTCTTGCACTATTTCTCTGGTTCTCCACCAGCCCAGCCCCCTCTCCCACCTCATCTCTGAGGAGGCTTTCCTTGTCCTCCTGAATGCTCTGGTCTTCTCTCTGCTAACTCCCTCCACCTGATCCTTCATCTACCTTATTTGCACACAGTTCTTTACATTTTATCTCCTCCATTAGACAAGAGCAGGAACCACTTTATTTCTTATTTTCTGCCTTTCTCCATATCCCCAACGCCTAGCAATTAGCACACAGCAGGAATTTAATAAATGCTTGCTGACTCACAGTAGTCCTGTGAGCTCTAAAACTTCATCTTTTAAATTACAAATTTAAGTTAAATAACTTTTGGGGCATTGTTCAAATGGCTTCCCAGAATGCCAAGACCAATTCATAGCCCCATCAACAATTAAGGTTCCCATTTCCCTCTAGTTTTTCCAGTATTTGTCATTTCTCCCTTTTTGTTGCTCTTGCCACCCTTGTCAATCTGATGGTTGAGATAAAACCCTCAGAACTAATTTCACTTTTGTTTCCCTATTTAAATATTAATGATTTGGAGCATTCCCCCCTTTTTGGTGGTTGATAGCTTGGATTTCTTCCTTCGAAAATTGTCTCTTCATGTCCCCTGACCATTTATCAAGAAGGGACGTTATTCTTGTAAATGCCTTAGAGATCTTGGAAATGAGTCTTTTATCGGTGAAACTTGCTGCAAAGATTTCATTTCTCAGTTAACTCTTCTTAATAGCACTTGCTTACAGATCTTTTTACATTTCTGTAATCAAAGTCACTCATTTTAGCCTCTCTGAACCTTTTCCTATCAATTACCACATTTGCTTTCATGTTCCAAACATCTGAAACACCATTTTTTCTTACCTGCAATATATTTCCCAAACATCAATTCATTTGGAGCTGTTTCCCGGTTCTCTTACAATTTATAAGTCACTTTGGGGGTATTTAGAACAAGACAGTCAACAAATTCATAAAAAAAGGCACGAAAATCCACCAAATAATGCCTTAAAAAGTGAAATTGGCCAAATGGAAAAGGAAATACAAAAGTTCCAAGAAAATCATTCCTCAAAAATTAGAATTGGGCAAGTGGAAGCTAATAACTATGAGTTGTCAAACTTATGAGAATACAAGTTATTCCCCAATTGATAAATGGTCAAAGGAGATGAACAGATAATTTTCAGATGAAGAAATCAAAGCTATTTTTAGTTATATGAAAAAATGCTCTAAATTATTACTGAGTAGAGAAATAAAAATTAAAACAGCTCTGAGGTGCCATCTCATACCTGCCTAATTGTCAAATACAGCAGAAAAGGAAAATGATAAATGTTGGATAGAAAGTGCAAATGGGGACACTAATGCACTGTTGGTAGCGTTCTGCATTGATCCAACCATTCTGGAGAGCAATTTGGAATGATGCCCAAAGGGCTATAAAACCGTGTACACCCTTTGATCCAGCAATACTACTACTAGGTCTGTATACCTAAGATACATTTCAGAAAAGAACAAAAAAAGGAAAAGGTTCTACTTGTACAAAAGTATCCATAAAACCCTCCAGCCAGAGTCATGACAATGTCTACAAGGCTTTGAGGAAAGAGAACGAACCATCCATGGTTTAAGATCATGGACTTGGTATTAAAGGGGATCCAATCTTCTCACCAAATGATGGCCTTCTTATCCTACTACACAACTGAAGATGTGTGAATTTGCTTTTTAAAATATATTTTGAAAAACATATTTCAATTTAATTGGTAAAAAAAAAAAGTATCCATAGCAGCTATTTTTTTGATGGCAAAGAACTGGAAGTTGAAGAAATGCCCAACAACCAGGGAACAGCTGAACAAGTTGTGTTATATGATTGTAATGGAATACTATTGTGCTCTAAGAAATTATGAGCAAGGAAATTTCAGAAAAACCTATATGAATTGATACTGAATGAAATGAAAACTAGGAGAACATTGTACACAGTAACAGTAATATCGTACAACGATCAAATGTGAACGACCTGCCATGCTCAGCAGTACGAAGATCCAAGACAATACTGAAGGACTTATTTTGAAAAATGCTCTCCATCTACTGAGAAAGAACTAACAGCATCTGAGTGCAGATCAATGCAGACTGTTTTTACTTTATTAATTTGGGGGGTTTCTTGGTCTCTGTTTTCTTTTGCAGTGTGGCTAACATGGAAATGTTGTACATGACCACACACGCATAATCTCTATCAACTGATTGCCTTCTCAAGGAGGTGAGAGAGGGAAGGAACAAATATGGAACTCAACATCTCAAAAATCAAATGACGAAATGTTTTGTTTGTAGGTAATTAGGAAAAAACTTTAATAATAATAAAAAAGAGGGGATGGAAAAGGCTTACTGTAGAGGGTGAGATTTTAGTTGCGACTTAAAAGAAGCCAGTAGCGGAGGAAGGAAAGCATTCCAGGCACAGAGGATAACCAGAGAAAATGCCCAAAGCCTAGAAATGCAGTGTCTTACAGGTAGAATAACAAGAAAGCCAGTGAAAGAAGGATCAAGAGCATTAAGACAGAAAGATTCAAGAGCAGTGGAGACTGTAAGGGGGAACAGGGGATTTGACACTAGTTTGCAGAGCTTTGAATGCCAAAGATTTGTACTTGATGCTAGAGGTAATAGGAAGGAGAGAAAGTGATACGGTCGGACCTGCCCTTTAGTGTCCAAACGGAGGGTGGATTAAAAGGGGAGAGACCTGACACAGGCAGACCCACCAGCAGGTTACTGCAACAGTCCGGCTCCAAAGTGATAAAGGCCTACACAGGTGGGGTAGGGGTCACAATGCCAGAGAAGAAAAGGGCACATATTAGAGAAATGTTGCAAAAGTAAAATCTCTAGGCCTTGGCAACAGCTTGGGTACAGGCAGGGTGAGAGAAGTTGAAAATGCCATCTAGACTATGAAGACTCTCTCTCAAGCCCACTGAATTAATTGTTGAAGGGGTTGTGGGGAAAGCAGGCAGACTGTGGGTGGAGTTACAAATTCATTTGGTCATTCTGGAAAGCTGTGAGAAACTGCCCCAAAAGTCCATCTTATCAAAAGAAAGAGCTACTTAGTTCATGGTCCTCTGCAGCCCAAACTGACCCTATCCCAGATAGCTCTGCGAGTGAAGAGACAGTTCAGGGTCAGGTTTTCTCTAGTGTTCTTGCTGTCCTATTGACCCCTGAGGACCTCTGAAGGTGATTATGACCAGAAGCAAGACAGATGAGGTCTTTCCTAAAATAGCTGAGCACTGAGACACCAAGAAACAAAGAAAAACGCTACTCTTCTGGTTTAGGAACTCACACAGAAGGGCTACATGTTGCAACTCCAGAGTGGTTTTCTTTCTCCTACATGACTTATGAACCAGTGTTAGTGATAAATTAAAACAACAAAAACATAATTGGAATCAGCTGGTCAGAAGAAGAGTCTAGACTTAAGAGAAATATTTTCAGAAATAACTCAGGAGGGCAAGGTGACAGCTCTTGGACTAAGTAACATGGTACACAGTAACACCTAGAAGAGTGGTCAAAGAAGAGATTATATAGTAAAAGTCAAAAGAAAAGCTTTTTCTAAAAAACCAAAACCAAAATCACTCGGCATTAGGAAGCCGTCTCAGAACGCAGTATCAGACAGCAAACATTTACAACCCAGAACTGTGGTAACTGCTCACAATGCAAGTCTCCTACTCACTCAAGCTTCTCCAACTTCATCAATGCTTCCTGCTGTGCCACATGCAGCTGCTGCATCCTGTCCATGGAGGATTTCTGCAAAAGCAATTTCCTGAGTTTCTATTAACCTATTTCAATATAATCTATCACATAAAAATTCCAAAATGTGTCACTGGGCCACCGGTCCATTCTCTAGCATCTGTCAGAAATTGGATCTAAGACATGACTGGCAGCTGGGCACAAGAGATACTTGGTCACAAAAAGACCATCTCAGGAGAAAGACAAACATTGGATGAAAGACTATAAAGGTGAGTGAGACCTTCCCTCTCAGATCTGAACCTACATTTAGAAAAGCTATTGGGGAATATAAAGGATTTGTGCTTGTCTTTTCAGACTGCACGCATCATTCACTTTGGCATCAATTTATTCAATGGGCATCCAATAAGCATTAAGAATGACCAAGTCCAGTGCACTATATAATACACAGGGAAAATAACAGGACAGAGTTTCTGATTTCTCTCCTTATAAACCACTAAGTCAGTGGTTCTCAACCTTCCTAATGCCACGACCCTTTAAAACTCATATGTGGTTGTATCTGCATCTGAGCAGACCCGCCTAGAGACTGATAGAGCAGCTGTGTCTCAGTTCTTAAGACCATCAGAAATACATCTTTTCCAATGGTCTTAGGTGACCCCATTCAACCCCCAAAGGGGTCACGACCCACAGGTTGAGAATTGCTGCAATAAGTGAATATTTCTATCTGTTTAAAGAGACAGGAACGTGACTTCCAGAGCTCATTCCTGGCCTCCTTTGTGCCCAAAAACCACTTCTGGTAATGCTTCTGGCCTTCCCTAGTATTTCCTGAGGAAAATAATGACATTGCTGCCATTTTTGTAGAACTGAGTCAGGGAAAGTGGTTGCCTTGGACTGCTTTGCATACGCAATACCAAACATGAAGTGATGTAAACTATCCAACAACTATAATCAGCTATTCTAATCAGAAGTCTAACCTAATCAAGTCAAATCTAAAATAACCTGATTAGAACCTTAATTACAGAACCGTATGTGCACTTATCCTACAACACTCTTGGATCAGTTCAGAAGGCTTTATGATTACTATGCACCCAGGACATTTTTATACACCCAAGAGTGGATTACATGGTTAGTGCCTTATTATTAAAATCAGAGAACCTTAAGAGTTAGATGGGGCTTAGGTTATCTAAGCTACCCACCACCTTAAGTATATATTTCCTTCATGATGCTTTAAGGAGTGGGCAGGCAAGCTGTGTGCTGGAACAGGACTGTGGTGTAAAAACACAAAGCATCAATAAAACTTTTTTAATTTGAAAAAAAATTAAACAACAGACTAAGAATAACAAATGGTGTTTGCCCAATAACCATAGTTCTGGGGTTTGGCTCCTATTAAAAAAAAAAAAAGGTTTCTTTCTGCATCACCTTGATTTCCCTCTGCACCTCCTCACTCTGTCCCTAAAACTACACCTTATAACAAAGAATGTTTTTAAAAAAGGTGAAAGAAAAAATTCTGGAAAATTAACCAATGCACTAAAGAAGTCTAACATCTTACACAACAGTTTCTACCCGTGGACCCCAACTTCTACCAGGGGAACTCAAAATTTAAGAGGCACCAACTCTTGGGGGAAGAGTGAAGGGGACCAAGAGTCTTCTTCATAGCTGTACAGCTTTCATCTCTAATTCTTTTTTAGTTGTTGTTCCTTCCCTTTATACTGTTCTCCAAAGCATGTGTGGTTTTTCTAGATCTGCTGACTTCATTTTGCATCAGTTAATCAAAGTCTTTCCAAGCATCTCTTCATCAGACTAGTGGCTTCTTCCAACACAGTGATACTGCACAAGTGCAATCATTCTCTTTCTCTGTCAACATACATATTTTTCCTCCAAGGACAGTTTTTACTGTATCCCAAAAATTTTGGTAAATTTTTTATGTTGGTTAAATGCTTTAATTTATAAAAATTCAGTGTAAACAAAATTAATTTTTCTTTTTTTCTTATTTTTTATTCAATCTTTTGGATTAATTTATTTTTAGTTTTCAACATTTCCACAGGATTTTGAGTTACAAATTTTCTCCCCCACCCCAAGATAGCAAGCATACTGAATACCCCTTCCCAAAATCTGCTTTTATATCCCCCTCAAAAAGAACCCTTACTTTCTTGTAGGGTAAGATGGATTCCTGTACCCCATTGCCTGTAGATTTTATTTCCCAGGTGCATGGAAAAACTTTTTAAAACATGTTTCCAAAACTCTGATTTCCAAATCCTCTCCCTTCTCCCTTCCTCACCCACCCCCACTGGGGAGACAAGCAATTCAACACAGTTTACACACGTGTGGGTATGTAAAACGTTTCCACAGAAGTCATATTGTAAAAGACTAACTTTATTTCCCTTGATCCTATCCCATTCCCCATTTATTCTAATTTCTCCCTTGACCCTGTCCCTTCTCAAAAGTGTTTGCTTCTAATTATCTTCTCCCCCAATCGGCCCTCCCTTCTAGCATTCCCCTTCTTATCCCTTTCTCCCCTACTTTCCTGTACAGTAAGATACCCAGTTGAGTGTGTATATTATTCCCTCCTTAAGCCAAATTCAATGAGTAAGGCTGACTCCTTCCCTTTCAACTTCCTGCTCTTCCCCTCCATTTTAACATCTTTCTCTTTGCCTCTTTTATGTGAAATAATTTACCCTATTTTATCTCTCCCTTTCTCCTCCCAATATATTCCTCTCTCACCTCTTAATTTTATTTTTTAGATATCATCCTTTCATATTCAACTCACCCTGTGCCCTCTTTGTATACACGTATACACATATATACTAACCTATACATATATATATGTGTGTATACATATATATTCCCAACTATCCTCATAAAGATTAAAGTCTCATGAGTTACAAATACCATCTTTCCATGTAGAAATGTAAATAGTTCAACTTGAATATGTTCCTTATGATTTCTTTTTCTTGTTTCCCTTCTCATGCTTCTCTTGCTTCTTTTATTTGAAAGTCAAATTTTCTGTTCAGCTCTGGTCTTTTCATCAAGCATGCTTGAACGTCCTCTATTTCATTGAATGTTCATATTTTCCTTTGAAGTATTATACTGTACTACTGGATAGGTGATTCTTGGTTTTAATCCTAGCTCCTTTGAGCTCTGTAATATCATGTTTCAAGCCATTCCAATCTCTTAATGTAGAAGCTACTAGATCTTGTGTTATCCTGATTGTGCTTCCACAATACTTGAATTGTTTCTTTCTGGCTGCTTATAATATTTTTCTCCTTGACCTGGGAACTCTGAAATTTGGCTAGACCATTCCTAGGAGTTTCCTTTTGGGGATCTTTTTCAAGAAGCAATTGGTGAATTCTTTCAATTCCTATTTTGCCCTCTGGTTCTAGATTATCAGAACTGTTTTCCTTGATAATTTCTTGAAAGATGATGTCTAGGCTTTTTCTGATCATGACTTCAGGTAATCTAATAATTTTTAAATTCTCTCTCCTGGATCTATTTTCCAGGTCAGTGGTTTTTCCAATGAGATATTTCACATTGCCTTCTATTTTTTTATTCATTTAGATCTGTTTTATAGTATCTTGATTTCTCATAAAGTCATTAGCTTCCATTTGCTCCAATCTAATTTTGAAGGAATTATTCTCTTCAGTGAACTTTTGAAATTCCTTTTCCATCTGGGCAATTTTCCTCATTGGCCTTTTGGACTTATTTTGCCATTTGAGTTAGTCTATTTTTTAAGGTGTTATTTTCTTCAGTATTTTTGGGGGGGTCTCTATTAGCAAGATGTTGACTCATTTTTCATGATTTTCTTGCATCGTTCTCATTTCTCTTCCCAATTTTTCCTCTATTTCTCTTACTTAATTTTCAAAATCCTTCTTAAGCTTCTCCATGGCCCGTGACCAGTTCATAGTTTTCTTGGAGGCTTCTGATGCAGGAGTTTTGACTCTGTTGTCTTATTTTGCTTCTATTTTGATCGTCTTTGTCACCAAAAAATGCTTCTATGGTCTGATTTTGTTTCCACTGTTTGTTCATCTTGCCAGCCAATTACTTGACTTTTGAGCTGTTTGCCGCAGTAGAACTCTGCTTCCAGAGTGGAGAGTGCTGCTGGAGACAGTTGCAGACCACCGGGGACAGAGGAGCTTAGAGAAGGAGGCAGGCTCTTGAGTAAAGATTGATTGCATATTGGTTTGTGGGAAGGCTAAAGGATGCTGTGGCTCTCAGCATTATTATGGCTTCTGAATATTTTTGGTACTTCGGCTCACTGGTTTTAGGATTTGGTTTTCTGGTGATTAAATAAATCCTTCAGCTTTATCCTTCATCTGTGGCATATTTTGCAACTGACCTTCATGAGATATTATAGTCACTGTAAATACTGTACTGGTACTACAGTTTATGAGTCTGGAAAATGCCATAGCTGCCCGTGATTCACTCCACTCAAGTTTGCTTTGGCTGTCTGTGCCAGCGTGTAGAACTGCTCTCTGCTCCGAGTTTGGTGTGACAGACCCTTCCTGTCCACCTGCCAGGGAGATTTGCTTCTCTCTGTCACTTTGTGGGTTCTGTAGCACTAAAATTTGTGTAGAATGATTTTTTTTATAGGTATTGCAGGTGGTTGGAGCATGAGCACAAACAAGTTTCTGCTTTTACTCTGCCATCTTTTCACTCTGCCCTCCTAGAGTCTCTACTTTGTTATTCTTTTTTTTTTCCTTTTTGGAGGGGGCAGGGCAGGGCAGTTGGGGTCAAGTGACTTGCCCAAGGTCACATGGCTAGTTAAGTGTCTGAGGCTGGATTTTAACTCAGGTCCTCCTGACTCCAGGGGCAGTGCTCTATTCACTGTGCCACTTAGCTGCCCCTTCTTCAGTCTCTTTGTGGTCTTCATGGAATTAAAGTTTCTGACATCTCAAGTTTTATCTCTGCCTTCAAACCAATGTCTATGCCATCACTTCTGCCTCATTCTTTAGAGCTATTACTTCATAAGGTAAATAATGAGGACAGTAGTTTTGCCCCACGGTACAAATTCCCTGTGTCCTAAACACTGGGATTCAGTTCTCCCTTCTGAGCTCCCCATTGTCATCTTCTTGCTGCTCTAGGCTCTTTCCAGAGACACCAGAGGGCTCTGTTTTTCATTAAGCACTGGTCCAATTTCCTTGACTGTATAATATTCAGAGGTGACTACAAATTTCTTTGTATTTTAGTATTCACCTTTCTAATTTTAGAATTATAAATTTAACTTTTTTTTCCTCTTAAAACCTCTGTGTGGTTTTAAATATACATGCCTAAAGTCTTAGAGCTAAAATCTTAGATTATGGGATATAACCACCTACCTGACCCCACAACTTCTGACATTTACTCTTCATCCTATACTAGGGGGCTAAACATCGACCTTTACCCCACACCAGGCTCTCAAATACTTCTCCTGTTATTAACAGCTTATCTATAGCACAATCAGATCCACAAACATTCCTAGACATTATCTTAAGATCCTCAGCCCTCCTACATAAGGCCTTCCTGATACCCTTAAATGTTAGTGCTTTCTGGTCATTTCCAAACCATGTCACACCTCCAGTCTGGATATTCCCCCAATACTCTTCTCACTGGAACTCAGATCTGCCCCTGTGAATTGAGATTGTGAAAGGTAAACCGTTGCCTAAAACCAAGGCATACCTCCCTCTGTTTCCAAATCATGCCACAAATACATTTTCCTCTTCTCCCTCCATTTTAGAAATGCTTAAAATGCTTTATCATTCATTAACTCATGTTTCTCAAAGTACAAAATGACTTTTATACTTATGCCCCCAAATAAAATGTTCTTAGAGAAAAAGAAGTTTCATTTTCTGTCTCTATATTCCTGATGCACTAGCACAATGCCTGCTGCCACATAGCAGGGGTTTACTAAAAGCCTGCTGGAACAACCCTGATTTAGGTCCTACAGATAACACAACAGCCACGTTACAGATAAGGAAACCAACTCAGAGGGCTCGCCTTGCAAAGAGTCCCACTACAGTGGAGGAAAGGTTGAATCCAGACCATCTTTCCCACTCCTAAATGTCAACAGGCCTTCCTCATCATTCTACTTCTGGAATACACTAAGGTTATCATTCTCTAAGCCACTACCAAGTCCTTTACTCTCCAGGCTTAACTTTCCAGTTTCTTATATCCAAACAGTGTCTCCCATCTTCTTACCAAGCTGATTACCCTCTGCTGGTGATATGATGAATTCCTGAAATTCTTAGCTCCAAGATGGAGGTTGGTGTATACAGAGCAAGCCCAGACATTTTCTTAAATTAATGTCTGCTTTTTGTGTTTTTTAACAGAACCCTAAATGGGGAGGGTTATTTCCAACATTCTGCCACATGGCTACTTACAGTGCTTATAAAATAATGTTTCTAATTCTTAGTCAACCGTGTAAGACCTTCCACTCTGATTCCTGCCAACCTTCCCAGCCCTATTTACAAACCACTGACCAAGATTCTTCTTCACTGTTTCTCTAACTTGCCCTACGACTGGAATAAGTAACTCTCTTGCTATCTAGAATATGGATGGCTCTCTTACAGAGAGATTTACAAAGTGTCTTGTAGGGCTCAGAGTTTAAAAGATTTGCCCAAAGTGACACAGTCAGTAAAGGAATGGTCAAGAAGAGAGCCAAGACTTAAGTCACGGGATTCTGGGGCTGCCCAATGATCCCAATGGGACCATCACTTGGAATGGATTTCTCATCTCCACCCAGGGATTTCCACTCAGTCTTTCAGAGGAGGTACAGGGAACGCCTCTTCCAGCCTCTAGTTTTCCCCCTTGTATTTCTCACAGCCCTCTGGCTCCTGCATCTTGTGCTCTATGCTCCATTTTGTATTTTTCTGTAATTGTCTTATCTGCTCAAATTGATTCTAAATTATTTTGGGGAACAGACTATCTCATTCAACTGGCTATTCCTAAGTATGGAGTTTAAAAATATTAAATTATCAAATGGAATCTCTTGCTGCTCATTGTTTAAAAGGGCATCTACAATTCAGAAAACGTTTGTGGAAAACTGCTCCCATGTTAAGCCAAAAAATGAAGTTTCATCTTACATATTCCCATAAATGTTTCATGTATGTTTCTTGACGTGATTCTCTGAAGTGAATGAAGTTGATAACGGCACTTAAAAACCGACATGTACGTTTTCCTTCTGAAATATAATGCAAGATAATGTTAGCATAGATGTAGTTCTTCCGGACCTCAAGACAGATCTAAAACTGGGAATTCATTTCCCAGCGGTTGGTAGAACACCCATTCAACTTTTAAAATAAAAAAATAAAGCAGTTTTCATTAGTCCATAACTAACCTAATTCCAAAAAATAGCTCAGATTCAACAACTGCTTTCATTTTTTTCACTAAAATTTCAAAACCAACTTGTCTGTGTAGAGCTGTGTAGAAGGGTGACGGTAGGGTAAGAGTGGCATTTAAAAAAAATGAATAAATCAGCCTACAGCAATTTAAGTGGAATGGATGAAGTCAACCTTAAAATCCCATTATTTTTTAAGTTATAATTTTCCAATAAATTAATAACCAATAAGGTGTTATAAAATAGAAACAGCATTACTAGAAATTCATACGTGAAGGAAACGCCTTTTGTCTAAAGCTTTGTGTCCATTCCCAACACTGTCTTTGAAGACAGTGGGTAGTGGCTCCATTCCTTCAAATCAACAAGTACTTTCCTTAGTAAGCACTTTCTCTGTGCTTTCTCTGTGGTCAGCCCATCCTCCAATGTCTTCCACGTGCCTCTTAGTCTTCACCCCAGAGCAGAGACTGTGTCCTGGAGGACCTTCCGCCCAACAGCATGCCCTCCTCTTTGGTGACTGCCTTTCCAATAATATGATTTCAAGAAAGTTGGCCTTCACTTCACTTCACCCTCTCTTTTGCTTTGCAATTTAGGCTCACAGAGCTTAGCACAGAACAAACCCTTTACAGAGCTGACCCTCATCTGTTGTGCCTCACTTTTATTAGACTTTTTCTTTATTAAACTAAGGAAGTCTTGGGAGCACAACACGTGCTTACTCCTGTTAATGCAGTGGCATTTTCTTCTGCAGAAGGGGTCAGTCAGGATGCTGCTACAAAATAATCATGGGCATAATTTATTATTCCCTATCAACGTGAATTTCTTAATATTGAGTTTTCTATGGTACTTCTGCATATGCAAGTAAACAATGTGTTAAAGACAGGTATGCCTATGAACAAACATTTCAACTTACTTGGGTACAGAATATCAGCAAACTCAAAATCATTCACCCGACAGATGTGAAGAAAAGACTTCGTGAGGAGGGGGATAAAACAAACGTGTGAGTTTTACTCAACTTGACTGCAAGAAACAAATGCAGACAAAGGCTAATACAAACTATGACTGAGCTGTGTGCTTCGCCTCCCTCTCCCAGGCCTCAGGACGGCACCGCCAAACCAAGACACTGCAGATGCTGTGCTGAGCATGTGCATGCACTGTGCCTGGCGCTCCTTTTCCCAGACAGCAGTAATTAGACAGCTCCGTGTTTCTACAACCTTTGTATTTTCACTGAGGAAGTGGAATCAAGAATGGCCTGGGTTTTAATGTTTCCTGACAAGGGCTGGCTAAAACCACAGACCTACAGCCACTTTTCTGACCCACAGTTTCTTATCCAGGTGGCTCAGTGGATAGAGAAGGGTGCCTGATGTCAAGAAGACCAGAGTTCAAATTCTGCCTCAGACATTCACTGGCTGGGTGCCTCTCCCAGTCTTGGCTTCCTCATGTATAAAATAGGGATACACCTACCTCCCGGGGCTGCTGTCATCACAACATGACGTGACACTGTAGAAGCACTTTTATAAATGTGCATTACTATTATTAAAGGGGAATAATACCTTTAGTATGAATTCACAGGTCTGTAGTAAGAACAAAATAAGATAATATGGGTAAAGGGCTTTGAAAATTGTCCATGTTATTTATGGAGATCAATCGTCATGTTGGTCCAGAGAAGTACTGGAAGACTGGTCACCATGCACAGAGGACCTTGGTCCTGAGCCCTGAATCAAAGGGTAGCACGTTGTAACAGAAATCCCACGTGACCTGCCACTGGAAAGCCTCGGTCTGAGTCCCTGGCTCTCTCTCTCTACAAATCTGTGTAACTTGAGGTAGGCTACTTCACAAATCTTAAAAATCATTTCTTATTTTACTCTGCCATTTGAAGTCCCGTTAAATCCATATGATGTCTACCGGCAGGCATTTGGTGACAGCCTTCTCGCCAGACAACCAGCTTTCAGGAGGATGACTAACCACCACCAGAAGCACTGACCTCATAATTTTACCTTCTGGTCATGTTTACTACACGAGTATTTAAGAACATCCAAGCGACTGGTTAGGTTTCCAAAACGGTGGGCGAGGTGGGAAGCAAGGTTGCCTTTGGCGTTACCAGCCCACAGGAATCGATTCTGAAACCTGACAGGTCAAGTCGAAAGCATTCTTAAAACCCAGAACGACTGTCAGCCCCTCACAATGGAAGCTATTTAATCAGACTACTTTTTACTTGAACACGCTGTTAAGTCCGTTAATCTAAAAGTACAAGTGGAAAAAGGAAAAAAGAAGAAAAACCATTCCTATGGGTTTTAACTTTTAATAGATCAAACTGAAGCAACAGGTAAGGAAAAGTTAAGAAAAAAAAAAACCACAATTTTACTTACATATAAATAAACAAGTTACAAAGCAGTAAGAAGCCTTCCATTATCTGTGGGTACATGACTTCAACATTCACCGGCATCTAAACACAGAAACGTAGGAATCGTCAGGTGGGCTGGAGGGTAGGAAGATTCACAACTTATTTTCAATAACACTTAAGAGCCTCGATCACTGATCCCACAACCTCTGTGTGAACAAATGTAGAGCACTGTGGTCGGCGGCAACAGCCAGGTCTCTATACTTTACAGAGGAGGGGACCCAGGAAGGCCCCTTCTTACCCCTCCAGGGAACTAGAGAATGAAGATTTCTTTTTTGTGCAAACTTCAGCTTTATGCTGGGGACATGGTTTGGCAGCTGAATATGTCCCTCTGGACCCATAAAATCCCATGAGCCTTTATCAGCAATCAGTCACTGTTGTAAACATATTCTCCCAGGAGAAAGAGACACAAGCTTAGGTGAGTCTAAATCAGTCAACCAATAAAACATTTACTAAGCCCCTGCTGTTTTCAAGGCACTGTATTAAGTAGCCTATGAGTCTTTGAGGACTCACAATCAAGAGAGGGAAGGCGCCAGCATTAAGGAGGCTTGGGAAAGACTTCTTATAGAGGCTGGGACTTGAGAGAAGACAGAGATGAAGAGGGAGATAACTCCAAGCCTACAGTAAAGAGGCTAAGGGACAGCTGGGGGCACACTGGAGGGAGCACTGGCCCTGAACTTAGGAAGACCTCAATCCAAGTCCCACCTTACTAGCTGTGTGACCCTGGGCAACTTACTTGACCCTGTCTGCCTCAGTTTCCTCATATGTAAAATGAACTGGGGAAGGAAACAGTAAACCACTTCAGTCATTTTTGCCAAGAAAACCCCAAATGGGGTCACAAAGAATTGTACATGACTTAACAGGAGGAGATGAAGAGTCTGTTTGAAGAACCGCAGGGCGAGTGTCACTGGTCTGCAGAGAGGACAATTAGGTAAAGAAGAAAGAGAAGGCAGGAGGGGCTTTGAAGGCCAAATAGAAGATTTCATATTTGATTCTGAAGTTACCAGAGAACACCTGGAGTTGATTTCGGAGAGAGTGGGACCTGACCCATAGGAAGATTGCTCTGGCTGCTGTGAGAATAGGCTTCCACTCTCTGCTGGGTTTCAGCTACATGAAACAAGCAGTTGCCTCCCCTACCCCCCACCCAGCCCACTGCTCAGTGCCCAGCCCATAGTGGGTGCTCAATCCCTGTTTACTGATTTGAATTGACTGAATGGCAGTCACCTGGTAGATTACCACAGGAGTGCAGGTGTGAAGCGATGGAGTGGTGGAGGGGAGAAGCTGGTGTCTAAGGGTCGCAACCCTAACTCTAGCCCTAAACACACCCCTTGGCAACAGACTGGGTATGAGGGAATGGACTGGGACCAGAAGGGCCAACCTGCACCCTTGTAACCGTACCCCTAGCAGAGGCCAGGTCACTTATGCCTAGGTTTGGTGGAGCTTCCTAAGCTACCCGGGACAAAACACACTGAGCTCTGTGGAATCCTAGGCAGGCGGTCCACATGTATTAAGTGCCTGATATGCGTGTGAGGCACAGAGTAAGGCAGCGGGAATGCAGAGGTAGAAGACAGTCCCTGCCCTCAAGGAGCATACAGTCTGACAGGGAAGACTGAGAGCAGGGTGCCTCAATTGTGGATTTTTATACGTGGTGCCTAGCACAGTGCCTGGCACCCAGCAGTTGATTTAATCTGCAAACTAAAGGAAGCAGAAACAGTGAATCAATACTAACCAAAGAACCCTAAAATATGTCCATATATGCATACATCCAGCCACCTACCCATACACATACATATGTGTATTTTATATGTACATATATGAACATCAAATATGAAGTCCTCTGACAGGGCAGAAGAGAGGCCGCATGCCCCACACAAGCAGAACGAGGCAGGTG
>JAQQSW010001530.1:0-17655 GCA_028646575.1 Pseudocheirus occidentalis
CTATTGAAACTGTGAACATTGTACTGAATCTGATTTTGTAATGGAATAAACAGAGTGTTCTCTAATACTGTGTAATCTGAATCTTAAAGGCTGTTCACAGTAGCATTCTCTCAGGAATCTACTGCTGATTGGCTTTACACCAAGCAAGAATTGGATGAGATAAAAAACATTGCCAATTAAGGAATGAGACAGAGGGTATACTTACTGAAGTCCCTGGCAACAGGCATATTATATTATTTGCTTATTCAGTCACCTTAAAACTTAAAAACACTTTTTTTTGCATAACCCCATTAGGGTAACTTTCACTCACTTTGATAGAGAAGAAAAACCAGGTTTTTTATTCTGCTTTAAGAGTTATTAAATTTATATTGCTTACCCAGAGGCAACATGGGTACCGTGAATATAAAACTGTCCTTTAGTTAGGAAAACTTGGATTTCAGTTTGGCCTTTGACACATGCTAGATTTAGGACCATGGACAGAATAGAACTCACATCTCAGTGTCTCTGAGGCTGTAAGCTGCAGAACAGAAGCCAATTTCCATTAGTAGAGGGGTTTTCCTCATAGAAAATTGCTTGTGTCAGTCACAAAATAGGTCCAGTTTAGAAAGAAAAAAAACTACTTGGTAAATGGAATATTGATTCATTACAATTCATAGACCATTTACAAGTCAGAGGAACAGTTTTATTGTACCATCATTTCAATTGGATTTGGCTCAGTGAGACCACATTTGTAATTCTCTTGTCAAAGTTACTGGAGTACTTTGCTCATTTTACATAGGAGGAAACTGAGGCAAATATGATTAAATGACTTGCCCAGGATCATGCAGTTAGTAAGTGTCTGAGGCTGGTTTTGAATTCAAGTCTTCCTGACTCCAGGTCTGGTACTCTATCCACTGTTCTATCTAGCTATCCCAGAGAGAATCAAAGATCACTTCAAAATCTAGCCTGGAGGTCAGGGTCAAGATACTTGAAAACCTGAGGCAGAATACCCTTAAACTACAGGTTGGCATAGGGAAACTAGGGAGATCATTAATACCTCCAGTTAATACAGATTCCAGATTCCAGTATTCTTTCTGACACCATGTTTTTATCATCACCCAAAGACTGAGGGGAAAGATCCAAAGTTGCTTAGTTCTGAATGAGTTATTTTCTTTTCCTGAAGCAAAGAGAGCATGATCTGGATCATTGTAATGAATTGAAATTTTTTGTCTATTGTAATGACATAAAAATGAGATTAAAATCCATCAAAGCATTGGAGAAAAAAGAGATTACTTTAAAAATTATTTAGTTTTAAAAATGTATGTAATAAAACAAGAATTTCCATAGCAGTAAAATAAAAACATGATTGCACAAATTCATTACATACATAAATACATAGCAAGGTTTTAATGTAAATTTTCTTTCTTTTTTTTAAAGTAATCTAGAAGGGAATGTCAAGGTCAGATATAACATTGAACATGACTTCAAATGTGGAGATGTGATAACCATTATGTTAGAGACAGAACATCTGAGAAAGATTCACCACCACCTAGTTATGACTTAAGCACCTACAGACACAAAGAGGAACAGTGTGACAATATTTCTGTTGACTTTCAGGCATTTCAATTAGAAAGATTGAGAGATAGACAGAGACAGAGAGAGAAAGACAGAGAGAGAGAGAGAGAGACAGACAGACAGACAGAGACAGAGAGAGACAGAGACAGAAAGAGACAGAGAGACAGAGACAGACACAGAGAGATACAGACACAGAGAGAGACAGAAAGAGAGAAAGAGAGAGCGAGAGAGAGAGAGAGAGAAAGAGAGAGAGAGAGAGAGAGAGAGAGAGAGAGAGAGAGAGAGAGAGAGAGAGAGTTGTACAATTTCTGAAGATCTCCTGGGAGGTTAAGATACTAGACATTGAGGTTCTTTATTGAATTAAGCTGCCAAACACTCAAACTCTGTAGAAAAGGACAAAACTCTGATGAGCTGGCCACATTGTTCAAATATCTAATGTATGCTCACCTACAAGACTCTGTTATGGAGAACTCACACAGGTTAAGTGCTCACATGGTGGTTGGAAAAGAGGATACAATGACACTCTCAACTGTCTTTCAAGAGACATCTGAAGATGGGTGATGTCTTTTGATTTATGAGTGAATTGGATTAAAATTAAGCAGAATAGCATGAAATCATGAACCTCAGTCTCTCTTCCAAAGTCACCACAGTCCTCTGGCAGGACAGAGTCAAGGCAACTGCTGGTGGCTCAAGAAATGACAGATGACTTTGATATCTTCAATGTTTAAACAAGTTCTAAGTGCTCCACAGCACCTGCTTCAGCTGCCATCTTGACTGATCAAGCAAATAATTCTCATCTGTCCTTTCCATCTTAAACTTAGGGTACAGACCTTCCTAACTCCTCATTCATTTTGAGACTTCCCCAGTTACTCTCAACCTGGTTTAGTCCATCTGATGAAATTGTTTATCAGGATACGGCTGCTATACATTCTACCACTTTTTGGAGCCCTAGGTGAGAGTTAGGTGGACATGGTAGATACCAAAGGTGGAAAGTAGTCCTGAAAATGACTCAGAAGTCCTTACACCAGAGGTAATAGTTTTCCCTGCTCGCCAGTTTTAGAGTACTAAGAATTAAACTACTTATCCAGGGTCATACATGCCATCACATGGATTATACATGGAATGTAAAATTGGTTAAGAGTGATAGAAGATGAAGAAAGTCAGTATTGGAAAGGTGACACATTGATCCATTTTTGGTATGGCTACAAATCCAACCAACCCTCTAGAAATCAATTTAGAATTTTCAAGAAAAATCACTGGATTGTATGTAAATTTTAATGCTGAGTGACAATAATTACCATTGACCTCAAACACATCAGTTACAAAACTTAAGGTACCATAAATGAGAGACATTCTCAGCAACTCTTTTTGTTATAAAAAAAACAAAATGAGTGAAGAAATATTATATTAAAGTAAGAAAATATATTTTACCCAAAGATCAAATGACAAAGATTAAAAAAGGTGAGAGTAAGGGATCAGAGGACACAAACCCATCAGATGGGCACAGACCACTTTCCTCTTGCTAGATGGATGGGGAGCTGTGGGTTTCAGATGTTTTCTAATTTGTTAAATGTCATTACTTTATGGGTAGGTTTTCTTAACTAGTTTCTCTCTTGTAAAGAAAACCAAAAACATGGGTTCTTTGGAACTGAATGGGATGTAGAAAGGAAAATATATTTTAATACATTTTATAGAAAATTTGTGAAGCTCTCTTGCCTCTATGTCATTCAAAACTATATCCATAAGCGCAGTATATCTGTGTCAACTGAGCTAACAAGCCAAAAAACTGCTCAGGACACTTGGATCTCTCTTCTTCCTTTTCAATAACAGGTTCATTTATTTTGAGGGAACATGAGAGAAAAAGAATCCTCCTAAGTAACATTCCTTCATCTCCATCCCAGTGCTTTTGAAAGGACTTTATTTGGCACCTTGCCTTTTGCTACCGAAAGACAATTACTTCAATGCAATGAGCTCTGTCTCTCAGTATTTGGTTGAAGAGCGCAGATACTGTCCCCAAGAAGACACAAGGAATTTGTAGCAAAAGGAGAAATTGGCTGATGGGACCATCCTGTCAAACAGACTGCACAACTTCAGCTACAAATATAATGGGGACAATCAAGGGAAAACATGCTTCAAAACCAAGGAGAATAGAATTATGATGGCCAGTCAAGAATAAAAACATTATAATTTTCTGTCAGTCCAGCCTGAGCTGAGAGAATCCAGGAGGCCTTTTCAAAGGAAATGAATGCATTTCAATGGATTCAATGCATTGAAAGGAATAAATGCAAAGGAATTCAATGATATCATCTATGAGCAGTTCAGGCAGGAGATCTAACAGCAAGGAGACATGTTGCCTTTTTCAGGTAAGATGCAATGAGTCTGAATGAAATGCTTTTTCTCATTATCCCTGTTTATTTGATTTCTCCTCCCTCTTTCTTTCCCATCTTTTTTCTTTCTATTTTATTTTTTGGTGTCCCTTCTTTTTTCTTTTTTCCTTCTTCCTCCCTCCCTCTCCCCAGTCTTTCATTTTTCTTTTTATTCTTTCTTATTTTTCTTCCTCCCTCCCCCCTTTCTTTCACTATTTTTATCTTTCCATTTGTTCTTCTTCTTTCCTTTTTCTACCTTTCTTTCTTTTTTATTGCTCTCCCTTCTTTTTCTTTCTTTCCTTCTAAGTCTTTCTTTTTCCTTCCTTCCTTCCTTTTTTCTTTCTTTTCCTCCTTCCTTCCTTTTTTCTTCATTCCTTCATTCCTTCCTTCATTCCTTCCTCCATTCTTTCCTCTGTTCCTTCATTCATTCGTTCATTCATTCTTTCTTTCCTTCCTTCCTTCCTTCCTTCCTTCCTTCCTTCCTTCCTTCCTTCCTTCCTTCCTTCCTTTCCCAATCCATGTATATATCCCTCATTTCAAACATTTATATACTTTCATTTCTCCTTGGTAAAGTGATGTCACATCTTCGGAAAAGGAAATATAAATGGAACCATGGTTAGAATGAAAAGTGATTCAGTCTGTATAACCATAAAAAACAGTCAAACATCAGAGTTCAATGGGGATCTGGAGAGGGAACTCATGTACAAATGACTGTGAGAGTATGTTGGTTTCTATAATAGATGTCATAACTGGAATGGGTAGTAGAGTCCATCCAGATCAATAACTGCATTTTTGACATAAAAATATGCAAAATTAGAAAAAGTGACTATTCCAAGACTGTACCTTTGGAAGAGTCTTAACTCAAGAATTATCCTAAGTCTGCTCACTCCAAAGCCAGGGTCATTACTCATATATAGTAAAAAATGTTTCCATCTTTGATCCAAGTGACTACTCTAGTACAAACATTGGTCCAATTACCCCTGGCAGATATTATTTATGCCAGAAAGGCTGAAGAGCAGTAAGCGAAAGGCAGACGATGATACTTTTCTGTGAGTGCCAATACTTTCAAAGTTCACTTTTTCAACTGCAAGGAAATGGTTAGCAGGAAGATGTTCAGTCTTTAAAAAGAGAAGGAAACCTGGCTATAATATTACTAGGAGTTTTCTTTTTGGGATCTTTTTCAAGAGGTGATCGGTGAATTCTTTCAGCCTTTATTTTGCCCTCTTGTTCCAAAATATCAGGGCAATATTCCTTGAGAATTTCTTGAAGGATGATTCCTAGATTCTTTTTTTGAACATGTTTTTCAGGTAGTCCAATAACTGTTAAAATTATCTCTCCTTCCAGGCCTTTCTTTCTTTGTTTCTTTCTTTCTTTCTTTGTTTCTTTCTTTCTTTGTTTCTTTGTTTCTTTCTTTCATATATATGTATATATATACATATATATGTATATATAATTATTATGAAAGAAGAAAGAAAGAAACAATCAAATGTTAAATATATATGTATATATATATTTAATATTTGATTGTAGAACTTTAAATTCTAGATTCTTTTGGTTCCTCCCTTGTCACCCATCCCCAGTGGAAGGACAAGCAATTCAATACAAGCTGTACATGTGTAATTACTCAGGACATCTCCACAGTGGACATATTGTGAGAGGCTGGTTACATGTCCCTCCTTCCTATTCTGCCCCCCCCCCTTGTTCTATTCTCTACCATGTCCCTGTGCCTTTACTGAAGGATGGGTTTCCAGCAACCCTCCCCCTAATCCTTCCCTTCCCCCATCATCCTGCCTCTCATCTCCATCCCTCCCTACTCTCCTTCCTGGCAAGAGACACAGTTTAGAGTTTATGTCATTCCTTCCCTAAGCCAAATTCAATGAGAGTAAATGAAAGTAAAGTTGTAACAGTTATCCCTTGCCTCTTCTTTATGGGATGATTAACTCCATTTTGTCTCTACCTGTCTCTTCTCATTCTAGTCCTCTCCCACCTCAGAATTTCACCTTTTAAAGTATCATCCCTTCATATTCAATTGATCCTGTACCCTCTATGTACACATATACACACATACTCAGATATGTATTCATACGCTTATATACCCCCCTATATAGACATATGTGTAGACATACAAATGTATACATATGTATTCCCTTCTCCTATCCTCATACTAAGAAAAGTTTCATAAGTTACTATTAATGTTCTTCCATATTGGCATATAAATAGTTCAACTTTGATAAGTTTCTGATGATTTCTTTCCCATGTTTACCTTCTCATGCTTCTTGGGTTTGAATGTCAAATTTTCTGTTCAGTTTTGGTTTTTTCAGCAAGAATGCTTGAAAGTCCTCCACCTCAATGAATGGCCATATTTTCCCCTGGAACATTTTACTCAATTTTGCTTGGTAGGTGATTCTTGGTTTTAATCCTAGCTCCCTTGATCTCCGGAATATCATATTCCAGGCCCTTTGTTCCCTCAATGTAGAAGCTGCCAGATGCTGAGTTATCTTAATTGTGTTTCCACAGCATTCAAATTGTTTCCTCTTGGGAGCCTGTAATATTTCCTCCTTTAACTGGGGGTTCCAAAACCTGGCTATAACATTTCTAGGAATTTCACATTCCTTTCTATTTTTTTCATTTGTTTGTATCTGTTTAATAGTATCTTGATTTCACATAAAGTCATTAGCTTGCATTGGCTCTGATCTAATTCTGAAGGAATTATTCTCTTCAGTGAGCTTTTGAGATTCTTTTTTCATCTGGCAAATTAAGCTTTTTAAGACATTCTTCTCATCATTGGCTTTTTGAGTCTGTTTTGCCATTTGAGTTAGTCTATTTTTTAAGGTGTTCTTTTCTTCAGTCAGGGTGTTGACTTTTCTTTTCATGAATTTCTTGCATCATTCTCATTTCTCTTCCCAATTTTTCCTCCACTTCTCTTATTTGGTTTTCAAAATCCTTCTTAAGCTCCTCCGTGGACTATAACCAATTCATATTTTTCTTGTTAGCTTTTGGTGCAGGAGTTCTGACTTTGTTGTCTTCCTACCATTCCATGCCTTGGTCCTTTTTGTCCCCACAAAATTAGTCTCAAGTTTGATTGCTGTATTTGCTTTGCATCCTTTGCTTGCTCATGTTGCTACTCAGTTACTTGACTTTTGAGCTTTTTGTCAGAGTGGAACTTGCTTCCAGAGCTTTGTCCCAAATAGCTGGGTTTTCTCAACTGCTGGAGCTATTAGTTTGGTGCTCTTTGAACCCTCCACAGGCTCTGGCACATGGATCCACACCCCAGGACCTTCAGCCAAGGCAGTGATCCAGATCCAAGCAGATTAAGGCAAGAATGATTACCCCTCAAAATGGTCACTTGGCCCCCTATGATCTGCAGTCCAGGAGTTCTAAAGCAGCCACATGGTGGCACCCATACAGCTGACATGCCTCCACAACTTCTCCTTCCAGGGGCTGAGGCCAGACCTCATTCTGTCACCCCAAATTCCATCAGTTTCACCGACCTTTCACATTTTCTTTGGCATCTATTGGTTGATATTTCTAAAAACCACCACAGATGCTGGTGATCCACTCTCCTGAAGTCCCTCCAACTAAGGCTGATCAGTGGCCACCCTGGGGCTAAAACTGAGGGCTCATCTGGGGTTGAACCCTTCCTGTCCTCCTGCTGGGCAGCCTTCAGTAGGAGATTTGCTTCTCTTTGTCACTTTGTGGGTTTTGAAGCTCTAAAACTTGTTTAGAATCATGTTTCATAGGTATTTGAGGTGGTTATGAGGGGGAGCCATGCAGTTTTACTCCTTCTATGCTGCTGTCTTGTTTCAACCCCATCCCCATTCAACTTTTTAAGCAGTTTTCCTGGAAATTGAGCCTTTATGACTCTCATTTATTTCACCATTTTTTCTTCTGTTCTCTTATATGATTTTTAAGTTCCTTTTTGAGCTCTTTCATAATGTCTTTATAGACTTGAGACCACTTCCCATTTTGTTTTGGGATTTTTTCCGGTAGGTGTTTTGACATTGTTGTCCTCTTCAGAATTTGTGTCTTGGTCTTCTTTGTCACCATAATAGCTTCCATGGTCAGATTATTTTGTTGTTGTTCTTTTCCTCTTTTTTTGTCTTTCTCCCTTCTTTTAAATATGATCTCTGCTCTGATGTTGAAAAGGACTCTGTCTCAGGCTTTTTGCTCCTGTGGCTGCAGACTATGACTGTTTACCTGGTATTGTGTTGATGTTGGCCTGAGGCCCACAATGGATCCTTGTTTCTGTTGCTGTAGTGATGGGGTGGCTGGTGCTATGGGAAGCTAAATGGGTCTTATAGCTTACCTGGTGCTGAGACAGGACCATAGTGATTTTGTCTCGTGTGTACTGAGGCTTAGGGGGGGTGGAGGGTTCTATGTTTCTTTGGAGCTACAGTGAAAAACATTGAGCTCTGGCTACTAGAAGATGCCTGTTTGCCTTGGCCTGTGCTGAAGTTCGAGGAGGTCTGGGTGCTGAAGTATGCCTGTTTGCCCAAGTCTGTCCTGAGGCATGTGGTGGTTTTTATAGCTGGAGTCTACTGGTTTCACTGGCTATGCGAAAGTAAGTGGGAGCTTCTGATGTTGGCTCTTGCCTGCTCCACCACACTGGGACTCAGGATCTCCTACTGCCTGGCTGAGGTAGGACTTGATGCTGGTTTGTTGGGATGCTCCCTGTCCTGAATTGCACTCCTTTTTCTCCCTAGTGAGATGGATCCTCCAAGTCTCCTGTACTAAAGACTGCCCCACCCCATATTTCTGTTGGCTTCATTGTTCCCAAATTTTTTCTTGGGTCCCATTTTATGGTTGTTGGAGGTGAATATGGAAGAGCTATATTGATTTACTGCTCACTCCACCATCTTGACTCCTGAAAGTCCAGCACCTTTATTTTCTTGGTGTTAATTGTTAGGCCACAATTAGTATAAGCAGCAGAGAATTAATCCATACTTTGTTGCATCACAGCTTCAGAGGCTCCATTGTGTATACAATCATTGGCAAACAAAAAAATTCCCATACCAACACTTAATCCACTTTATTCTTGGCTTGAAGCCTTTTCAAGTTAAATAATTTACCATCAGTGCCAAATATTGTGTCCAGATCTCTGTTGTACTCCTGACATTTCTCTTGGAGTTATTGGCCATCAAGCAGCATATTAACTGTTCCTTTGCCCTTTCCAAAGCCACGTACTTTCCTTATGAAGGATCAGCCTTTTTAGGAGGACTGTGGTAAGAATCTTGTTAGGAAAGACTAAGAGAGATACCCCCCCACCCCCATCTATGACTGTCATAGGACAGTTTATTTCCTGTACCTGCACAGATGGAGAATGGAGCTGTCCTTGACTTCCTGGGAGGTCATCTTGATATATAACCTGGAAAATTTTTTCAGCTTTTGCATGAGCAATGTATACCCCACCTTGTGCATCTCAGCTGTAATAGAATCAGCACCAGGTCCTTGGTCACATGAAAAGAGACTAAATGCACTTGATACTTCTTCTTCAATTGGAACTTTATCTAGGGAGGGACTGACTTTAACCTGAGGTCAATGGTCAGTGATTTAAGCATTGATTGATGAGGGTCTGTTGAGAACACTGTGAAAGTGTTCAACCATGTCTCTAGGATCATGTCCTTATCACCAATCAATGTGGCTCCCGCATCACTGAATAGTTAAGATGCACCATAGGTTTTTGGTCCACGGATAGCCTTCTGGGAATCATAAAGGCAATTTGTATTGTTACTATCAGTATAAAAATAAATTTCACCTGAATTATTACAGAATCAAGAATCCTGCATCTCTCCAAGTTTCACTTTACTTTTGATGGAGATAAATATTGCCTTCTTAGAACTGGATGAACCATCCTCCTGGTAAACTATATGCTATTCTCTCTTCATTTAGTAGCTCCTAAATTTCCTCATTATTTTTTTTTTGTAAAACCAGTCTTGATATTTGTAAGTGTTCTGACCCAGATGAGTAATGCAGTGAGGTACACCTAATCTCTGAAAACTACTTGCTCCTTTTCTGCTCCGCTGTTGTCAACTGTGTGTTGATTCAGCTTTCCCTCCAACTTAGCAACATACACTTTCTGCTCAGAGAACTTCAGTAACCTGTTGATATTATCACTTCTATTAGATCTTTGGGCCCACCACTTTTGTTGAATGGGAGTATTTAGCTTGGAGATGATAAGTCCATGAACAGTCCAGCACTCTGTACCAATCAGTACCTTAATCACTGTCATATCCTATCTGTCTCTTCTCCTTACAATCACATAGATTATAAAATGCCAATGAATACTGTGAGGGTGCATCCAAAAAACATTTAGGTTAATGGAAGACAATGTTAGTAATGAGATACACCAGTCTCCAGTAGTAAATGGCCATTGCAGTTATTTCTAACTGCATTCCTCCTGAGAAGTCCTGTCAAGTACGGTAGACTGAAATTTCTTTTCCATTAGACGCACTCAGAATTATAAGTTTGTCCTCTTTTAACACATTGATGATAAGAGTCTCTAGGTCTTCATAATTTTTTTCTTTGACCTTCTTAGGGTTAGACATGGTGGGAGCATTGGAACTGATTATGGTGGTGTGACATTTTCCTGCAAGTGGTAATTACATTGTCATGAGAACACCATTCAATTCTTTGGATAGCCATATGAACTAGTTGACAGGATTAGTTTTGATTGCAAAATCTACACAAACTTTATATGCACTCCCCTTAATGCTGGGTATTCCAGAAAAAGTGTATATCAAGCTTTGTCTTTAATAAGCTGGTCTTCATTTGCCAGCCTTGATTCACTCAAGACCTCTATTCATATGTAATATCTGCTGTATTCTTGACCATAGGTAAGCATCCTTGCCTACTGTGGTAATCAGGCTTGTATTGGGTAGGAAGACAATTTTTAGACACATTTTCTAGCCCTTTCATCACACTGGGATGTGATCAGTGTGATCCTTAAAAGGTTGCTTTGACACCCAAGGGGATGATGAATCCCATTGCTGCTTCAAATGAGAAGACAACCCTGTGGTCTGGGCTGCCTGTGTGCAGGGCTGTGGCTACAGCTCCCAGTTTATCCAAACTTGCTGCTTTCTCACTTGCCACAAGATTCCGAGATATATAAAAATGGCAAAATGGCCTTGGTGTTGTCTTTTGATTTTTGGGTAAATTGGATTTAAATGAGTCAGAGTTGCACGAAATCATTGGCCTCACTCTCTTCCAAAGTCATCATGGTCCAGGGTCAAGACAGAGTCAAGATGACTGATGATGGCTCAAGATGCTGTGGATGACCTTGGTGTCTTCAATATCTAAACTTTTGCTAAGTGCTCCATAGCCTGTGCTTGAGCTGCCATCTTGGCCACTCAAATAAATATTCTTATCTGCCAATTCTACCACATGCTTTGGGTACACAGATTCCTAATTCACCAACTAATTTGAGATCCCTCAGATACTTTCAATCTAGTTTAACCCATCTGATGACTTGGTTTACTGGAGTATGGCCACTATGCATGCTACATCTTCTTGGAGGTAAGAGTGAGAGTTAGATGGATGAGATGGAAACCAAAGGTGGAAAATAGTCCTGATAAGGGCTTTGACTGCCCTCACACCTGAGGTAATAGTTTTCTCTGAACACACCGACTTCCTAGAGACAGAGCATGAAATCAGTTAAGAGTGATAAAAGATAACAAAAGTCAATATTTTAAATTGGGATAGATAGACACATTTATCCACCTTTAGTGAGGCTGAAAATCTAAGCAATCTTTTGGAAATCAACTGGGAATTTTGAAGAAAAATCACTAGATTGTGTATAACTTTTAATGCTGAGCGATATTAGTGGGCATATACCCAAAACACGTCAATTACAGAAATGAAGGTAATATAGATATGAAAATATTCATAGCAACCCTTTTTATCACAACAAAAATAAAATGGGAGAACAACTGGTATAGTCATATAATAAAATACATTTTGCTCTAAGATGAAACGACAAATGTCAAAGTAGATGAGAGAAAGAGACAAGAGAACACAAAGTGAACAGGTAGAACACATTACTTCTTTTTTATTTTCAGTAAGCTCAATTTTTTGTTAATCCTTTATTCTTTAAATTATTTAAAATTTTATAACCTTTTAGTAGGAACCAAGTAACTGATTACTTTGAACTTCACTCATTCAGAAAAGTATACTATTTCACCCAATTTGGGCACCTTTGGTTTGGCAGCATTTCCTTCAGTGCTTAATATGAAACTACAGTCCTGCTTTATCTTTAGCTAAGAATACCCACAAGTAAAGTAGTTATGGCAACTCTTTATAATGTGAGTAACTATTCATGGGAAACACGATTTAACAGTCTTGAGGAACCATTTGCTTTTTCCCTGTCTTCTGTAGAGCTGTCAGACAATAACAATACCTAGCTATAAATGAAAATAATAATAAAAAAGTTGAACTTTAATCAGTATTTTAAGAGACAAATTGCATAATTTAACACCTTTAGGTTTCTACAGAGACATGCTTATGTCTTACTTTTTCATTAATTTCACAACTAATTATCTTCATTTCATCAATAATGCTTTTCTGAATTACCATCAAAAGACAATGAAATATTTTAGTAATGAGATATAAGTGATTAGTATCCAATCTTTCCAACACCCATTGTTGGCCACTTTCTACTTGTTAGAAGGATGTGAACCTGTGGGTTTCAAATGTTTTCCAATCTGTCAGATAGCATTACTTTATGGATAGTTTTCCTTTACTAGTTTCTCTCTTGTAAAGAAAGCCAAAAAATGTGATGAGGTATTCTTTGGAAACAAATAGGATGTGAAAAGTAAAATATATTTTAAAACAGTTTAGAAAAAAATTTCTGAAGCTTTCTTGCCTCTACATCAGTCAAAACAATAACCATAACTATAGTATATCTATGTCAACTGAGCTATTAAGCCAAAGAACTCCTCAGGACGCTTGGATGTCTATTCCTCTACTTTTTCAACAATGGGTGAAGGAGGCTTATTCTATTCTTTTGAGGGAACCTGAAACATAATGAATTCTACAGCCATAGTAGGCATTGACAAACATGCACATTAATTAACATTCCTTCAGCTCTATCTCAGTGCTCCTGAGAGGGCTTCTTTTGGCACCTTGTCTTTTGCTACCCAGAGACAATTACCTCAGTGCAATGAGCTCTCCCTCTCTGTATTTGGCTAAAGTGCAGGAACAATTTCCCTCAGGAAATACAAGGAATATCTAGTAAAGGTGAAATTGGCCTTTATAGGACTTTCCTATCGAACATGCTGTCAAACTTCAGGTACAAATGTAATGGAGACAATAAAGGGAAAACATGCTTCCCAAACAAGGAGAATAGAATTATGATGGCCAGTCAAGAATGGAAACTTTATAACTTTCTGCCAGTCAAGCTTGAGCTGGGAAAATTCTGGAGATCTTTTCCATGACATATGTTATATCATCTTCAAGCAGTTCAGGTTAGAGAATCTAAAAGCAAGGAGATGCATTACCTTATTCAGGTAAGATGCAATGAGTCTGAATGGAATCTTTTTTTTCTATTATTGCCTTTTATTTGCTTTTTCCTCACTTCTTTCTTTCTTTCTTTCTCTCTTTCTTTCTCTTTCTTTCTTTTCTTTCTTTCTTTTGTTCTTTCTCTTTTTCTTTCTTTTCTTTCTTTCTCTCTTTCTTTCTTTCTCTCTCTCGCTTTCTTTCTTTCTCTTTTTCTTTCTCTCTCTTTCTTTTGTTCTTTCTCTTTTTCTTTCTTTTCTTTCTTTCTGTCTTTCTTTCTTTCTTTCTCTCTTTCTCTCTCTTTCTTTATCTCTTTCTTTCTTTCTCTCTCTTTCTTTCTTTCTTCTTTCTTTTTCTTTCTGTCTTTCTGTCTTTCTTTCTGTCTTTCTCCCTGTCTCTCCACCCTCTCTTCTTTGTTTCTTTCTCTTCCTTCCTTTCTTTTTATTCTTTCCTTCTTCTTTCCTCTCTCTCTCCTTTGTTTTTTCTCTTCCTTGCTTTCTTTTTCTTTCTTCCTCCCTCTCTTCTTTTATTCCTTTTTTCCTCTTTCTTCCTTCTTTCTTTCTCATTCTTTCCTTCTTCCTTCTTTCCATTCTTTCCTTCTTCCTTCTTTCCTACACAGTAAAACAAAGTTTCAGTCATTAAACCAAGTAGTCATTCTGGTACAAACATTGGTCCAGCTACCCTTGGTAGATATTACTTATGCCAGCAAGTCTGAAGAGCAGTGCTTGAAAGGAAGAAGATTATACTCTTCTGTAGGTGCCAATAAGTTCAAAGTTCACTATTTCAAGTACAAGAAAATGTTGAACAGGTAGATATCAAACTTTTAGAAAGAGCTGAATACCAAATTTGAAATGCAAACAGAGGAGTTAAGAGAAGTCTAGAACCTTTGAACCTCTCTCATTTGTAAGTGATGTCTTCTATCTTCAAACCCAGAGAGCTTCCAACTCTCTAACATACTTTAAATGCTTGGAATTTCATATTTTTTAATCTTATTTTTATCTCTAAAACCATTTCCTCTTTTCCATCCATTTAACTGACTGCCAGGTTGCTGATATTGGATCACTCCCTGATGCTTCCTAGTCACAAATCTCATTACATAACAACTTGAAACTGCAACAAATAGGTAAATACACTGAAAATTTGAAAATAATGTTCTGTCTTTATTGTTCATTCCTTTGAAATATTAATGAATTTCATATAAAATCAAGCTTTATTTGGCAATGTGGTCATATAGGAAACAGAAGTCCCCATAGATTTGCCCAATAGCTTCTTACTACATTATCACCAATGAGAGCCACAGACACAGGGCTGAAAACCTCCTTTGCTCATTCCAGGAACCAATAGTTTGAAGAGATTCATCTTCAGGCTCTCTCATATGACAGGTATTTGGAAAGAAGTTTTGTGCTGGTCTTGCAGGAACTTTTGTCTCTATGTTGTGGTACATTAAAGTTATAACTCTGGAAAACTTCTACCTGATGTCATCTACATCTACATCTACACCTACATCTACATCTACACACACACGCACATGCACATGCACACACACACACACACATATATGTATACATATATATGAATAAAAAAGATGGAGAATTAATGACCAAGAAATATCTCCTACCAATAATCCCCAAATCCTGCATCTTTAACCTTGAAAGACTTCTTCATGAAAGTAGTAGACATGAAAGACAGGAGGATGATGTATCAAAACAGTGAGCTCCCTTGGATGTCATTCCATCTGAGACAAGGATAGAGCTGGGGACGATAGGCCACTAATTTTGTTTGCCTGATACCTTCAAATGTAAGAAAATTGAAGTGATAAGATAAGGAGAGAACAGGTCTGAACCTCTCATGCAACAATTAGAGAATTTTTCCTTGAGAGGTAACCTGACTTGCCCAGAGTCACATATACAGTACGTAACAAGGACCATGTCTTATGCAGTAATGGTAATACTGAAATATTGGCATCATCATCGCATCTTACATTAGCATATTTTCCACTGTGCTCAAATTTCCAGTGAAAGAGAACCAAAGGAAAGCCTTCTCTACTTGTGTCCCCCACATCATTGTGGTTTCTTTGTTTGTTATTTTGGTCTATAGTGTGTACCTACAACCACCTTCAGATTCTGGGTACCTTAAAAATATGATCCTTTCAATATTCTGTACCATAATACCTCCCTTCATGAACCCTATTATATATAGTCTGTGGAATAAGCAGATAAAAGAAGCTGTGAGAATATTAGTGAATAGAAAAGTTTTACTAAGGAATAATGCATAAACTGTAATTTTTCCCAATGTTGTTGAACCTACTTCTTCTATAAGTGAAAAAACTCGTTAAGATATATATTTTGTTTGTGATAAGTAAGGTGGTGAATTTATTATTTTTACTTGATATGCAATAGAGATCAACATTGTATATACCCTCTAGATGGCAAACCACTGTAGTTTCTTTGCTAGGAAAACCCTCAAATAGGTCACAAAGTGACAGACATGACTGAAATAATTAATTATAAACACCTACTTTTTATATAGAACTGCTCCTTTCTAGTATTGAAATACTGATTTTTATTTAAAGAATGAATTCGAGAATGAAGGAAGGCATGGCAATACTTAGATGATTTCTTCCAACTTGTCTTCCACTCAATTCCTGGCTCCAAATCTACTGCTCTTTCCACTACACCATGCTACCTCCCTAAAGCCTTGAAAATCACCATCATGCCATATTAGAAAGTTAGAAGGGATATGGGAGGATGTAAGAGAGAACAGATTGGGGAATGTAGACTCACTATCTTGGGGTGGGGGGTAGGGCTGAAATGGAGAGAAAATTTGTAACTCAAAATCACATGGAAATGAATGTTGAAAACTAAAAATAAATAAATAGGACTGAAAAATCAAAAGCATATAGATATGGATGAAGCTTTAAGAGAATAGAAATTCTCTTCTTGAAGAGAAATTAAGAATAATGGAAGGGAATATAGTGAAAGAAAGGAAGACTAATTTTGTAGAAAGGTGCTATGATTTAATACAGGGAGAAAGAGTAGCAGTATAATGAGGCAGGCATTGTGAGACAGAACTAGAAGACTGTTTTGGCAGTGTTAGAATCCAAATGGGGGCAAGTTTAAGAAGATATGGAGGTGCACAAAAGAAAGATTCAATACTAGGGGCCGCTAGGTTGTGCATAAGATAAAGCACTGACACTGGAGCCAGGAGGACTTGAGTTCCAATCTGTCTTCATACAGCTGTGTGACCCTGGACAAGTCACTTAACCCTGATTGGCTAAACAAATTCAGTACTAGCCCTACTAGAAATATAACTCCACAAAATCACTTTACATTTAGAAAGGTGACTGAATCATGTCACAAGGATATGATGTAACACATGGTAACATCTTGCCTTGCTAAGGGAGGTCCTGAATTCTTGCCCAAAATATCAGAATAAAGTGAAATGGAAAAAATGAAGTTTTCTTATTATTTGTGTCCTGTTTCAGAGAAAATGATGATACCATCAGCAGAAAGGAAACATAGGATACATTTCTTTGAGAAAACTAACTGGGTATCACTATCTTGAGTTTGAAGGTTCAATGTCTTTCTATCACCTACTTACCCAAGGGACAGTTATGATAATTATGAACTGAAAGAATGAAAAATTAACTTCAAGGTTTTTGTTTTTGTATGTTTGGAGAGACTGAATAATACAAAAGGGCTTCCTTTAAAAAGAATACCATCACAATTTACCATATCAAAAAACTGGGCACTCTCCAGTATTTCTGAATGGATCAGAGAAAGCCTTTGCTCTCACTTTCATTAAAGTGTCATTATGGCATTTCCAATAAAATCAAGGGTGAAACAAGGATGTCCACTATCACCCCTCTTATTCAATCTGGTACTAAAAATGTTAGCAGTAGCAATCAGAGAAGAAAAAGAAATCAAAGGAATCAAATTAAGCCAAGAAGAGACTAAGCTAAACCTCTTTGCAGATGACATGATGATATACTTGGAGAATCCTAGAGATTCAAGTAAAAAAACTTCTTGAGACAACAAATTTAGCAAAGTTGCAGGATATAAAATAAACCCACATAAATCCTCAGTATTCTTATATATTTCCAATGAAGTCTAACAGCAAGAGATAGTAAGAGAAACCCCATTTAAAGTTACTGTAGACATTATAAAATATTTGGGAATCTACCTACCAAAACAAACGCAGTACCTTTATGAACACAACTACAAAACACTTTTCACACAAATAAAAT
>JAQQSW010001531.1:0-17642 GCA_028646575.1 Pseudocheirus occidentalis
CTATTTAAATATCTTTAATTGTGCTCATCATGCCTGGAACAAGATCCCTGTGGCCAAAGTGGACAAAGAAAACTTTACCAAATGAGCCTTTTACTGACTTTGTTGCCCCAATGGAAGAGGCCTTTGCTGGAGCCATGGAGGACATGGGAGGCACTGAAAGAATGTTAAAAATCCTGTTGAGAGGGAATGCTAACCCTGATTGTAAGAAGGGCTATGATGGGCTCCAAAACGATGCTTCCTTAGAGGAGATGTTTCAAGGATGTGATAAGATGGGCTCTCAAGTTTATCAGGCAGAGCTCATGTTTTCTTTCCTGGCTACTCCAAGGAAAGTTGATGGAAACTGTTTTAGGTATGGCAAACCAGGACATTATGTAAGGGAGTGCAAATACAGATTAAAGGAGGGCCTGGTAAAGGGAAGAGCTCTAGAAGGTAGTCGAGGGAGACCCACTACACCATACCCCAAATGTGGCTGAATGGGACATTGGGGTTCTGAATGTAGACAGAGAAAAAATGAGGGAAATGGGTTTGGGGGCCCCTCAAAGGCTGCGCAACCTTGGGTGCTTGTTGCTCAAGACAAACAGGCACCACACATGCCTGAGGGGAAGGGTGGTTATGCAGCCTTCGCAGCAGAGCAATCATCCGAATTTTCTAACTTTGGAGTTTTTAGGTTACTTTGGCCTTACCCCACAGAGAGCCTGTGAAGTCCCAATTCATCCTCCCTCACAGGATTTTCCCCCTTTTCTCGTTATATCTCCCCCTGACATATTCTATGCCCCCCCAGTTGCTAGAATATATTATGAAACCCCCAACACCATTCTTCTTTTAAATACAGATGTTGACTACACTTACATCAACAAAGGAGCTCCCATAGCTCAAGGCATGCTCCTCAATTGCCCCATACTTTGGTGTGATACAGCTGTTTCTAATATTATCAAGCAAGCTTAACCTGGCTTCCATTACTATCTGAAGAGGTAACAACTGTTAAATTTTTTCAAGAGATCTACAAATTCTACGTGAAGTTTTTGGATCCATTATGTTGTTTTTTTTTGTCTGTCTGCTTTGTCTTTATGTCTTTATGTGAGTGAGTGTGTGAGAGTCGTTTGTCACTCTGTAAGAAAAGTATGAACAGAAGTTGAGATTTTCGCGTTTAAAAATCTGCTTCCCTTCATTCCCCTCTGACCAAGTGGAGTGAGAAGATGGTGACAAGAAATAAGATGGAAATTTTCCCTTTAGATTGAAAAGGTAAATAAATAATTAACCATTCCCTCCAAAAAAAAATCTTGTGTATTGGAATGCATCAATTTGAGGGGACACTCGACCCCCCCCCCCGATTGCCATTGTGCTAGCTGGTCAGTTAAGAAGTGAAACTTGGGGTTGACCTGCCCAGGATGACATCCAAGTTAAAAATGAGAATCAGGAAGACAGCCTGACAGTAGTGTAAGGTCAGAATATCTGGATTCTTTTGCTTGTTCTACCACTAACTGTGTGACCCTCTGTTTCTGCTGCTAGGTGAGGATCAATTATGGGAGACAAGCCTATTTGGTAGCAGATTGGATCAGGCTTTGTGCAACATTACTACCAGTTATTTGATAATGACAGAACTCACTTAGGAGCAATATATATATATTGATGTGTCATGCCTTACATGGGAAGGGCAGCAATTCCAAGGCAAAGCAGCCATCCTGGAGAAATTGTCTAGCCTTCCATTTCAGAAAATACAGCACAGTATCACAGCTCAGGACCACCATTCCACCCCTGACAGCTGTATACTCAGTATGGTGGTGGGGCAGCTGAAGGCTGATGAAGACCCCATCATGGAATTCCACCAGATATTTCTATTAAAGAACATCAACGATGCTTGGATGTGCACCAATGACATGTTCAGGCTAGCGCTGCACAACAAGAGCCTCCTCTTCCCAAGGTGCCCACCCAGTTTCCTTCTCTCTCCTCTTCCTGATATTTTTCACACTTCCTCTCCCTATCCCCCTCAGAACACTCCAAATATCACATACGAGCCTTCAAGGCCGCTGTGAGTGGACACCGTGGTGGTAGCAGTGGCATCACTGTTTGTGTGTGTTGTGCATAATGTTTGGACTTTAGACTAGCTGCATCTGACAGAAGTTTGTGTTGTACCAGCGCATGCCTTAGAAAGACTGAGTAATGCAAAAGGCTGTCTTTTTTTTAATGTACTGACAAGTTGCTCTAGTAACCCAAACACAGGAGAAAGCAGCAGCTGCGTGTGCAGCCCAGATCTTGATTTGTTCAGATGTTCCAATGCCTCAGTATACAATAAAACCATGAAAATTTTCTTAAAAAAATCAATTTGAACTTTATTTTGGTCATTTTTAAGGGACATGTGAAAAAGTGAATTAGTACCATTCATAACCTAGTGCTAAGATAAGTCAGAATTTATTGTGCTAATTGACATCTAGGCAAATTGGAACAAGCCACACCTTGTATAGGTAAGCAAATGAACCTTTCCATTCAAACCTCCAAATTCACAATAGGACTCTACAGCTGTGAGGAGAGGAGAAAAGCCTAATTTTTGGTTAGTAGCTTTTGCAACTGATGATTTGGAAATGAAATTGGTGTCCTTGTGGTTTTTCTTAACTATAGTAAAATTCAAGTGTAGTGAAAGTTGAGCAATCATTGTAAGCCGGAAGTAGTGTTTTATCAGCAAAATTTAGGTTGAATTTTGTTGGAACCAAAATATGTAGTACTTCTTTGAAAACAGGTCACTAGCATTTTGTAATATTTGTATTTTCCCTATAGAAAAGCACGTATTTACACCTTTACCTATAGTTATAAAGAAAGTTATATCTAAAAACATTTGGCTATCACTTACGGAAATTATTATCAAAGTTACTTTACTATGTTGATGATCAAAACTAATGTTCGTTGACTGCTGTATGTAGAAAGGAGGAGATTAGGTGAAAACTTTATTTGGATTAATTTTGTCCATTCAGACCATTCCTCCTGCATGTATGGGATTTTGACAAAGGAGGAACATCACCACCAGCCCCTCCTTAAAGTCCTTCTCAGTTATTCCTATGTTGTAAAACTGCAAAAAGTCCATGGAAACTATCTCTAGAGGCAAGGTCATTCAGTTTGAAAAAGAAACTTGTTTCTTTTAAAACTTGCTTAGAAATTCACAAAATATTTGAAAATTTTAGCTGCAAAAGAGAGTTTAGCTGTTTTTCGCAGCTAAACCCCTGCAGAATGTCATGTGCTCCAGGTGTCTCCACTTCTTTTCCTCTCAGTCTCTTCTAAACTCTTTGCATTCTGGCTTTCCACTTCATCATTCAACTGAAACTCCTCCCTCTAAAGTCACTAACCATCTCTTACTTGGCAGATTGACTGACCTTCATTCTTGGCCACTGACACTGTTGATGTCCCTCTTCTCCTTGTTAGTGTCTCCTCTCCATGTTTATAGGACGCCTTGGTTTATCACAGCAAGCCCTTCACCCCTGGGGTGGCTAGGTCCCACACTGAATAGAGCATCGGCCCTGCAGGCAGGAGGACCTGAGTTTGAATCCGACCTCAGACACTTAACACTTAGTTTTGTGATTTTGGACAAATCACTTAACTCCAGTTGCCTGCCACTCTCCCCTCCGAAGAAGAAAACAAAATACACAAAAAGAATCTCAACCCCTTTTTTACCTTTCAGTATTCTTGTACCCCATTCCCCATTTATTTTGCAATCCAGTCAAACTGGCCTCCTTGCTGCTGCTTCAACAAGTCACTCCATCTCCAGACTCCAGGCACTTTCATCATGTGACCCCATGACTACAATGTTCTCCTTCCTCACCTCCATATCCCCGGCTTCCTTCAAGACCTAGCTAACATGTTACCCTCTATAGAAAATCCTTCACAATCTACCTTAATTCTCTTGTATCCTCCCTATTAATTATTTCCTATTTGTGCTGTATGACACTTGTTTGTACATAGTTACTTGCATATTTTGTCCCCCATTATATTCTGAGCACATTCAGAGCAGGGGCTATATGTATCTGTCTTTCTAACCACAGTAATTAGCATAAGGCACAAAGGAGGTGCTTCATAAATGTTGATTGACCAACTGACTCAAATTTGTAACAGTAAGAGTCAATCCTTAATAAGTGAATTGTGAAAGGGTATGAACTGTTATGGTTAGCTTTATTGAAGTGAATTAGCAAGTTTTGACAAAGTGACCACAGAGTCCAAATGAAAGTTTTAAGGAGGTGTAATTTAGCCAATTGGAGACTGTCCTATATGCCAATAAAAGGAACAGTGGGGAAACACAGGAGGACAGGGTCTTTTATACCAGTTTTGGGTTTCTAGCAACATGATCAATATCCAAGTTATTATCCAAGTGTAATCTGTAACTACAACTAAATGGGTATCCAAAACTACTTGGTATCCAGATATAAGCAGGTACTTTTCTATAGTTAATTATTATAACTAGTTAACATCCAACTACGGGGATCTATTCTTTATCTTCAGGGAACTGTGAAGTAGGGACCAGGAGAATGTGATAGCCTAAGTATTGATTGATGAAGAGTCAGAAGCCAGGAGAGTGAATACAGGGTTGGGCATGGTGGTGCAGGCTTTGTCACATAGCTGCTTCTAGTGATTGATTTCACTCTCAGTTTACTAAGTTCTGCTTTGGATACAGTTTCAGTTGGGGTACTTTAAACTCATTTCTTATTTCACTAAGTATCACTTAGCTGTTTCCTGGCTAATTTCTTGAGTTCATAGCTTAACTAGTTCCTGGCCATTTCAGAACACGCAATTTTCTTTTCATTTCTTTATTCATCTTTAATGTAAACTGAAATTTTTTTCAGTTCTCTGAATTGAATTATTTAAATTCAATTCAGTTCTCTGGCTTCCTCTAGCCTGTCCATCACCCATTTAGAAGGCAAGCAATATGATACCAATAACCCATGTGAAGTCATGCAAAACATAGGCCGACATTAGCCATGATGAAAAAAAAAAGGCTAAACCACAAGGAACAAAAGCAAAGGGAAAAAAAGTATGCTTCAGTCTACACTCGGTGTTCATCATTCCTCTGTCTGGAAGTAGACAGCATTTTTTATCACGCGTCCTGTGAAATTGTCTTGGATCAATTGCTCTTACTGTTGACATTGTTCTCCAGCTTCTGCTCACTTCATCAGTGCATATAAATATTTCCAGATTTTTCAGAAATCATTCTGCTTATAGCTCAATAACATTTATAATGGCGCAATAACATCCCACCACAAACATACAGCACAACTTGTTCAGTTGTTCTCTCATTCCTGGGCATCTCCTCAATTTTCAGTTCTTTAAGTAGGCAATTTTTCTTTTTCTTTTTTCTTCTTTTGCTGTTTGGGAGGGGAGAGCAATTGGGGTTAAGTGACTTTCCCAAGGTCACACGGTTAATAAGTGTTAAGGGTCTGAAGTTGAATTTGAATTCAACTCCTCCTGACTCCAGGGTCAGTGTTCTACTGGCCGTGCCACTTAGCTGCCCCATAAATAGGCAGTTTTCAAAGTAAGAAATCTAATCTGTCTATGACCCTAGGATAAAATGCTCAAAATTCCTAAAATGAAAGAAATACCAACAAAAAGAATTCTCAGGTTGAACTACATGCCCATTAGAATTTCAAAAACAAAAAAGGTATGAGGAGTTATGGGAAAATAGACATACAAATACATCATTAATGGAGATGCAAATTGCTCCTGCAACTCTGGAAAGCAAACTAGAACTATGCCCACAAAATACTAAAAGATGAAGATTTCTTGAACTAACAATACCAACACTAGGCCTATTGCAAAAGGAGTCATCATGTATGCAAATTATTGAGAGCACGTCCTTTCAAAGTTGCATCAAACTAAAAAGTAAAGAGGTGGTCACCTAATGAGGTAAACAAATTACGGGAAAAGAATATAATGGAATATTATTCAACTATAAGTCATGATGAAATGGACAGTTCCAGAAGAAAATGTGCAGACAAGTATATTGTGATTAAGACTGAAATGAGCAGAACCAGAACTTACATAACAACATTAAAGGAAGAAAAAAAAATTTTAAACTATTGGAATTCAAATTAATGTAATGATAAATCTTGACTTCAGAGGACTGAAGATGAATCATGGAAGAAAACCGTGTTTCTTTTGATAGAGGTTATAGACTAAAACCGAGAAAGATGCACATCTGGACTAGGTCCACAAGAGAATTTGTCTTTCTGGAGGCTCTTACTGGGAGGGTTCAGTTACTGTTGTGGTTATAGACTTTCAAATTAATTTCCTAAAAGTTTTTCAAAATCGGTCTGCAAGAGCCAGTTTAATAGGCTACAAGTCCTGGGTGGGAAATGTCCCTTGTTCCACCTCAAGGGTCTAAGATGGGGGTGGGGGCGTGCAAACCTGGCCCCACAGATAGGCTCTTTCTGCATCCAGGTCCCTGACAGAGAGGATAACAAGGGAGAGGCAGGAATGCCTACAAGGGATGGCTCTTGTCCCAGGAGAGACTTCAGGACTGACCCCTGCAGGACCAAGGAATGACCTGCACCCCGTTGTGACACAGTTGACAGGCTCTCCACAGGAAGAAGACAGGACCTATTCAGACAGGGCCAGGGGGGTGCGGGAAGGGGAGGACGTGCTATTACAAACAGAAGGTCTGTGTTTCTAGCGGTGTTGGGGGGGGTCTGAGGCCGAGGGGAGATGGGGGTGGGGGAAGGGAGATAAGAAGGGGAGAGTGATACACACTCATGTCCCTCTACCCGACTCTGTCCGCGAAAAAAGAAGTCCTTGGAGTTGGGAATGCAGATAAACACAGAGGGAAGAGTCATGAAAGAAAAGGGAGGAGGAGGAGGCTCCTCTACCCAACCCCCCCGAGGTTAAGGGGTACCCACAGAAATACTAGCCTCCCCCTTCTCAACTCAGCCCTGGACACCTGAGCCTGGGGAAGGGGAGGAGGTCCCCAAAAGGTCTCTCGCCGGCTCCGCCCTTCCCACACCCAGGCCCGCTCAGGGAGGCCGATCTACAGACAGGGTGGAGTCTGAGATGCACAGGAATGAAGTCAGGTAAGGTCGGTGTGAGGACCTCCAGCCACAGCTGTGTATGGCCCCTCAACTAAGCAAGAGCCTATTTGGTCCAAATGGGATTGCACCAACGCTGGTCTGAAGTCACATCCGGAGGCGGGGCTTCCCTCAGCCAATGGAACACAAGCAGTAACCATGGTGACAGCGGGGCTAACACCTGGATGCTGAGGAGGGAGGGCCCTGGGGCCTCAGGCAGGGGTCGGACTCGCCTTGTAGCCATAGGCTGGGCCAGAGATAGCCAATGCCCTGCAGCCCCCGGCCCTCAGGGCACGGCCTAGGCTCAGTCAGCCAGGGAAGAGGACCTGCTGTCTCTGCGCCTAGGGGTTGGCCTGCAAAGAGATAGGGGAAGAGAAGCCCAGGGATGCAACACGCCTGGAAATATACCATGGTGACCCCGGGAACTGTAGTGTGGGAAGGGGGCGGGGCGCGTGAGAATGAGGGTATGAAGGAGGATCCCAGGCATCGAGGTGGGTGTGGCCACGCCCGGATCTGCCGCCGAAGGCGGGTCCAAGAGGCAGGTAGGAGGGAGGGGCGGGGCGTCCCCAAAGCTGACCTCCTGGTGGGCAGGGTCGCCTGGTCTGCGTAAGACCCTTCCTCAGGAAGACAGGGAGGACAGGGTCAGAACGACGGTGTCAGGCGGCCACACCCGGACCTGGAAAAGAAGCCCCTGCTGAGAGGAGAGATTCTGATCCTCAGCATGAAGGAGACCAGGGACACAGCCCCGCCATGGGCAGACTTGTGATGTTTGATACAAGAGTCACAGGCCAGATTCACACATGGAAGAGGAGAACACAGAAGAAATGCCTAGCAACACGTCTGTCCTGATGTGTGGCAGTGGAACTGATAAAGGGTCCCATGTGTGCAAAAATGTAACCGTGCATGGAGAGGACACAGAGCAGAGAATGAAAATAGCCCTGTCCCAATAAAAGAAAGGGAACAGAGGATCAGTGACCTTCCAGAGGTGGGGAGCCCAAGGGACAGAGGGATTTTCCCATGAGTGCTGTCACACTGTCCCTCTGAGATTTAGATAAAGTTAACCATAAAAGGAATAAGCAAGAAGTTAAGCAGAGTAACACAATTTTAGAAAACTTAGATATGAAAGATCTCCAGAGAAAACTTAATTGGAATGGAAAGGAGTATAGACAGATGTTGCTTTTTCTACCCTCAAACCAGATGTGATGTAAGGAATTCTGTGAGAAATCTGCATTCCCAACAAACACCTATATAAAGTTTACCATATTGTACTGGAATGTCTTTCTGCTAGTGCCCCTTAATTTGATCCTGTGTGGCCTCCTACTACCACCATTCCTTCCTGCCCTCAAAAAAAAGCTCAAATCCTCCAAGTGTAAGTAGGAGAGGAGACCTGCAGAGAGAAAGCTGCCACCACTGCTGGATCAGGGCTTGGCTTGAGACCTCCAGCACTGAGAGAGGTGACCACTCACCAAAAGTTTCATCCTTGCGTTTTACCATTTTCTCCATCCACATTGCGGTACTGTGTCCCCACCATTTTGCCTAATCTAGTTTTTAGGGTTTTATATTCTTTAGTATTTTTTATGAATGCTTGACCAAGCCATTGATTATTTTTTTTCATGATTTTCTTATATCACTCTCATTCATTTTCCCTATTTTTCTTCTACCTTTCTAGCTTGATTTTCAAAATGCTTTGTGAGCCCTTTCATGGCCTGAGACGAATTCATTCCTTGGAAGAGTTGGGTGTATGTAGGTGTTTCGCTTTTTTTGTCTTCTGAGTGTGTGTGTTTTGATCTCCTGTGTCACCAGAGTAAATTTCTGTGATCAGAATTTCTTTTTTTCTGTTGTTTGCTCATTTTCCCATCTATTTCTTGACTTTTCCCTCTTTGCTAAAGTTGGGTTCTGTTTCCAGGATGGAGGGAATACTGTCCCAAGCTGCAAGGGTTTTCTGTCACTGTTTTCAGAGATACTTCTAGGGACCTGCAAGTTTTCAGTTCTTCCAAAGTGGTCTAATACAAGGAGAGATGTGTTTCTTCTAGCCTGTGCTCTGCTCTGTGAGCAACCACAAGCACTCTTTTGTGCCCTGTAATTGTGAGGGGTGTCAGTGCTCCACTGGGGCCACAAGCTCTGGTGTGCTAGTGCTCCTCCTTACCCTGGGACTACCAGTCAGGACTGCAACCCAAATCTGAGCATGGGCAATGCAATAGAGTCCTGACCCCAGAACCAGCAGAGAGAACCCTGTAATCTCCTTCTGACCAGCTTTTCAACCCTCTTACTGTCTGTGGGCTGAGAGCTCCATAAGGAGCTACTGCCACTGCTGATTCAGTGGCAGCCAAGGCCTGGTCCTGCTTTGCTGAGGCCCAGGCTGTGCTGGCAGGGCCTGTACTGGACTGCATTCCACTCTCACCCTGGTGGGACAGGCCTTCCCTACCAACCTTCTAAGATGTCTTGGGATGGAAAATTGTTTCACCTCAGCTTTTTTTTTAATTTTGTCACTCCAGAATTTGTTTTAGGGCGTTATTTAAGCGTTTGGAGCAGTTTCAGAGAGAGCTCAGGTGAATCCCAGCCTTTTCTCCACTGTCTTGGCTCCCTCCACTTGTGCAAAGTGAGAACTGCCTGTATTCCTTTTATCAGCTGTATGTGGCAGCTTCACAAAGATTGACCTATAAATCTGTGCATACCCTTTGACCCAGCAATGGCTTATCTAAAAGTATTGAACTCAATTCCGTAATTAATCATTAATATGAGGGAGAAAACTCATTTCTCTTTACCATCAATTGGGGAATGACTTGTGTTCTTGTAGATTTCACTTAGTTCTACATAGTGCTTTTGTTTCTGCAAAATCTTTTTAATTCGAAATAATAAAAATTATCCATTTTACATTTAGTAGCGTTGGTCATAAATTCTTCCCTTCTTCAGAGATGTGACAGGTCAACTATTCCTTGATCTCCTAGTTTGCTTTTGGCATCACCCTTGATGTTCAAGTCATTTATCCATTTCGACCTTATCTCTGTATATGGTGTAAGATGTTGGTCTATACCTTGTTCCTCTCATATTTTTCTTCAGTTTTCTCAGCGGTTTTGGTCAAATAGTGAGTTCTTGTCCAAAAAGCTTAGGTCTTTGGGTTTATTAAGGACTTGATTTTATGGACATTTACTGCTTTGTCTTGTGTTCCTAATCTGTTCCATAGATTCAACACTATTTCCTAGCCAGAACCAGATGTGTGTTTTTTTGTTTTGTTTTGTTTTTTCTGTTTGGAGGGCAGTTGGGGTTAAGTGAGTTGCCCAAAGTCACAGGGCTTGTAAGGTTGTGAAACATCTGAGGCCACATTTGAACTCAGGTCCTCCTGACTCCAGGGCCGGACCTCTATTCACTGTGCCACCTAGCCACCCCAGTACCAGATAGTTTTAAGGTTTATAATTTTATAATGCGGTTTGGGATTTTGTACAACTAGTCCACATTCCTTCACATTTAAAAAAAAATTATTCCACTTGATATTGTTAACATTTTGTTCTTCCATATGATTTTTTAAAATGATTTTTCTAGTTGCATGATATAATTTTTGGTAGTTTAAGTGGTAATGGAACAAGTAAATTAATTTAGGTAGAATTCTCATCTTTATTATGTTACTTTGGCTCACACAAGATCAACTGGCATTTTTCTAGTTGTTGAGATTGGCGTTTATTTGTGTGAAATATGTTTTCTTATTATGTTCATTTAGTTCCTAGTTTTGTCTTGGCAGATTCACTTCCACGTGTTTATGTTGCCTACAGTTATTTTAAGTGGAACTGTCACACAATTCATTTTCTGACATATATTTCATGATAATTCTGACAACCATTCCTATACTCAGAACTCAAAATGATACTAAATTATAATCCCCAAAGTTTTTATCTCAAATAGGAAAATTTAACTAACTATAACTTAGGACTTGAGTATAATTCATTCCTCAGGTTTCCCTAACCATTACATTGTTTTTTCCCTTTATTTATAAATTAGAACCAACCGTTATAGCTGACTCATATTGATGCATGGAAGTCACATCCTTAAGCCACCCCTGTACAATTTTGTAATTTTTATGTTAGCCAAAAGTTTTTAACTGAAAACTCACTCTCCAATATAATCTTATTCTAATTATCTGTTTAAAAACAAAATATATCCCATTAAATGTTCAAAAGTGTTCCAATAGCTATTTTTTCTCATTTTGTAAAAGCTCAAATTATAATCTAATAGATTTAAAGAAAACTTCTCTATCAGCATTGCTGATACAATGGAATCTGAAATTTCACAATATGAGAGAATTTAGTTATACAATAAGAAATAATATTGTAAACTGAAAACATGAAACAAAACTTATAACCAGCTAGATGATGTCAATGCAGCCAAGGGCATTTACAAATTATCCCATTTAAAAATAATTAACCTTATTATCTTTACTATTTTATACTCATTATATCTAAAACCAGGTATGCAATTACATTCAATTGAAGATATAATAATAATAAGCCGACGTTTATATATTGCTTACCACAGGCCAATCATTGTGGTAAGCACTTTACAATTGTTATGTCACTTAATAGTCTCAACAAAGAGATCCAGAAATTGAGGCAAACATAAATAAGATAATCTGATTAAGATTACAGAACAATACATTTTCTGAGGCCATTGTGTAACTCGAATTTCCCTGCATTTTTCCATACTCTTTTTCATCACCTTCATTTGGAAACCTGACCTAACATGACAGGGGTTAGTTGACAGGGTCAGGGGAGGAAGGTCTCTGAACTGGGAAGTCCCAGAAGTTCTCTGAGCTACAAAAGAAGTCTCAGTCGTTCCTTGATCTGAGATCTTATTCAGCTGACTTGGAAGAGAGAGTTAGGGGATCTCTGATCTATGTAATCTTTTTCTCTTTCCATGGTCCAAAAAGGGTTAACAAGCAGCAGTTATGAAATACATTCAGAATGCATATATATTCACTCTGGTATTACTTCCAAATTAGCTGTTTTCCTTTCATACACTGAAACAACAAAGATAACAAAAATTTAATTTCTATTTACTACTAAAACTTTGAAATAATTTTATTATTATTTTTCCTTAAAACACCTCCTGAAGAGTGGTATCCCAAAACTCACTAAAATATTTCAGCTTATGTGAAGGTTTTGCTAAGTGAAAATTATTATTCTCCAAAGCACTTAATGATTAATCTCTATCTCCTTAATCTTCAACCTTCCAAAAACTAGTAAGATGATTTTAACAGTTTTATTTCCAACCTAATCTTTCCCTGAAAGCCCATTGTGGGAATTCTTCCTGCTGACTGGGGCGACTGCTTCAAGTATGAAATGTCATTAATCTTCCTGGCATGTGAAACTTCTTCACTGCAGCTTTTTATGAGATTTTCTGGCTAACTACAATTTCTAAAGATTGACATATAGATAGAGTTAATATTTCTTTTTTCCCCAATCCCATGTATAATCACTTTTAACAACTCTTTTACAAGGTTTTGAGTCCCAAAATTTCTCCTTCCTTTCTCTCACCTCTCACTGACAAGGTACACAATTTCATATAGATCATACATCAGCAAAACGTAATTTATTTTTCACTTGAGATTAAAAACAAAGATACCCCCCACACAAAAATATGAAAAAAAGTAAAAAAGAAGTATATTTCAATCTGCATTTGGGCTCCATCAGTTCATCCTCTACAGATGGATAGCATTTTTTATCTAAAGTTCTTCAGAATTTCCTTGAACTGTAGCAGCTAGGAGGCACAGTGAATAGAACAGAAGCCCTGGAGTCAGGAAGATCTGAATTAAAATCCAGCTTCTGACACATAACACGTACTAGCCATGTGACCTTGGGCAAATCACTTAACCCCAATTGCCTTGCCTTCCCTCCTCCAAAAAAGGTAAAAAAAGGAATTTCCTTGAATCTTTTTATGTGATGGGTTAATAAAATATAAACATCTTACCTGTTCATTTCTAACCCTGTGTGATTACATATCTTTTACTTCCTCTATGCAACAGGAGTCCCGTTCCTAGGACTAAAAGGTAAGATTATACATGGCTGATTCCTCTTCTGGAAGAGTTGGTCACCGTTCTAAGAATATATAGAATCAGTCCTGTACCCTTTTGAACACAAATATTTTGCCAGATCATAAATGGATGTCTTGCTCCTTTGAACTCTGGCCCAGTCCACAGACACAGCTAGTGTACTCCAAGATATAGGGCACAAAATTATATGTACTTGTGTTGCCACCTATTCAGGTGTACTAGTGACTTGTACCTATAAGAATGCAACCCAGAAAAACACCTGTAGAACTATAGATATCATATGTTTATATTATGGAATTCCAATGCAAATCCAAAGTGATAATGCGTCACATTTTAAAGTTAATGAAGTAAAGAGATATTGTATATTAAACAATAGAGAAGAGACACATCATATTTCATATTATCCACAAGCTTCTGAGTGAATTGAAAGAATGAATGGATTATTAAAAGAACAGTTAAGGATCTTATGTTGTAGTAATTCTTATTAACATTGGAAAGATAATTTGTTCTCTACTTTACCTAATTCAATAATAGACGATTAGGAGAAAGTACACCTTTAGCTAGAATGATGACCCCAAATCTCCAAATTACACAACAGCAATCAGATAAAATTCTAAAGATTGAGTGTTGGACAGTAGGACAAAATGTCCCAGAACCATATTCAGGAACACCTGAATCAGCTGGATATGATTTAAATTGTTTGGAGGATTTTCCATCGTATAGGAAAGAAATAAGAAAATCCCTCCTGGGATATGTATGAGAATCCCTAAAAATCATTTTGGATGGATATTCCCTAAATCAGAATCAGCAGCTCCATGTTTACATGTGTTACCTGGAGTAACAGACTCTATGTATCAAGGAAAAATTATTGTGGTACTCCAGAATTTAAGTGGAGAAGCTATACAGTTTTACAAAAGTGTTAGAATAGCTCAAATAGTTATTATTCCTTGTAAAACTGAACCTCTTGTGAAAATTGCTCCTCCTTCTGAAATAACTGTCAGCGTATAACTGAAGGATTTGGTTCTACTCATACACCCACTGAAAAAATAAAATTGGAAACCAAAGTATGGGTAAAATTAAAACCAGATGATCCACAAAAAGCAACAGAAATTAAAGTACGTGAAAAAGATAATACTGTAACTTGTTTATTCAGGAAAAGGTAATTATCAAATTATGCCATTAACCCACATATTCTATTATTAATAAGGCTCTTTTAGGTATTATTTTGCTTGGATACAGGATGATGGTGGACTCATGGACTCCAGGAGCACAGATGGTGCCAATAAATGTCCAAGTCAACAGAAGCATGCTACTGAACACCAATAATATTTTACACTTTGAATGGGTGAATAGTATGCGCAGCAGGCAACAAGACATCTACACGTGCCCAGCATTCTTTCTGTGCATCACTACAAATATGACCCTTGTGAGCCCAGATGTGAAAATGTGGAAAGGGACACATACTGTATATGGGCGTCAGATGGTACTCACTTGGAATGTTTCATCTGCAGTATCTATTACATGTTGCAATCTAATGTCTTTACATCCCCAGTCTAATCCCTGTCAATATATTGAAAGTGTGTATGCAAAATATGCTGATAACAGTGTCCCTTGAGTTGAATGGTCCAGGTGGCTGCTTTAAGAGCCAAGTCCCTATAATTTTTTGCTTAAATGGATCTCATATACGTAGCTGGGGATGATGGGCCAATTATACATGTCTATCTCTAACAACATGCCTTGGCCCATTTGCAATCAGATTGCAAAGAAACCAAGGAGTTGTGTGAATGTGATACAAAATTATGAAAACCATAATGCATTTCAATATTTCTTTCCCTGTTCTACAACAATGTAATTGAAAAGAGGGCATGGTATGATATACTACTTGGTGAGGCAAGAACAGGTTTGGGCATCACTTTGTATTACTACTCAATGGTAATTCAATTAATCTATAAATATTTATGAAGTACCCATACCGTGCTCAGCACTGTGGTGAATTCAGGGGACAGGAAGAGACATGAAAGACCATGGTTGCCCTTACGGAGCTCCATCTCTAAAGGGGGAGACAACAAACCCATATGTATCGTCAATCTATTCAGAAAATTTAACTTTCAAATAGGAAGCTCAATAGAAGCATGAAAAGAGAAACAGGAAAGAGAAATCACAAAGAACTAGTTAAAGTAGAACCCTTTACATTCCTACACGGAAAGATGATATTTGTAACTCATGAGAGTTTTCTCAGTATTACCAAAGTTGAAGGGAATATGTGTGTGTGTCTATGTGTGTGTATAGATATATACATATATATACACACAGACCCGATATAAGTATGTGTACATGTGTGTATAGCTATGTATGTATACATATATGTATAGTATGTCTGTATCTATATGTATTATGTAAAGTGTGTATGTGTACATACAGACAAAGGGCACAGGTTGAGTTGTATATGACAGGATGCTGTCTAAAAAATATAAGAGGTGAGAGAGGAATATACCGGGAGTAGAAGAACGATAGAGATGGGCAAGGGTAAAGTATCTCACATAAAAGAGGCAAGAGAAAGCTGTTATAATGGAGGGGAAGAGCAGAGAGGTAAAAGGAATGAGTCAATCTTACTCTCATTGGATTTTGTTTAATCAGCAAATAACATACAGGCTCAATTGAATATCTTAACCTACAGGGAAGTAGGATGGAAGGGGATTAGAGGAAGGATGATGGAAGGGAGGGCAGATTGGGGGAGGGGGTAGTCAGAAGCAAACACTTTTGAAAAGGATAAAAGCAGACACAAAGAATAAATGGGGGGCAGATAGGACAGAGGGAAATACAGTCTTTCACAATATGAATACTCTGGAAATGTTTTGCATAACTGCACATGTACAACCTATATTGAATTGCTTGTCTTTTCATTGGGGAGGGGGTGAGGTGAGGTGGGAAGAAGGGAGAGAATATAGAGAACTCATATTTTAATAACAAACATTAAAACATTATTTTTACCTGCAACATGGAAATAAGATATACAGACAATGGGGTATAGAATCTGTCCTGACCTACTTGTCAGGGGACCAGCAAGTCTTACCAATCCCTGGTCTTCAGCGTGCATCTGGACGTGTCCAGCACTTTCAACAAAGTATTGTCAGGAGCCAGGAGAGTGAGTGATCAGCAGACAGCTTTGTTTTTCCTTCTCCCTTCATCTCTACCTCATTCTTCTCTTCTCTGCTCCATTTGCAGTGCTTTCTTCTTTTATCCCCCTTTCTGAGTCCCTTTGACAAAAAGTCCACATTCCTCGTAGCTACCTCTGAAGCCACAAGGGTTGAGTAAACATGTAGAGGAAGGATGGAGCTCATGTCCTGGAGCAGAGCATCAACAGAACATCTGGGTTGTGAACCACAGAACTAATAGGACCCACTGACCCAAGGGCATGACACTTGAAATGTCCCTGCGGCTTTCTTGTTTATATTTGTCTGCATTATCAGATCATTCTAGGGCTCATGCTCCTAGGAAGAACCTACACGTACATTTCCCCTATCAGAAATCCATCTTGCCCTACAAGAAAGTAAGGGGGAAAGAGGAATAAGAGGGATAAAATGGAGAGCAGACTGAAGGAAGAGGTAATCTCGTATGCTTGCCATCTTGGGGTGGTGGTAGGGGAGAGATGGGGAGAAGATTTGGAAGTCAAAATCTTGTGGAAATGAATGTTGAGAGCTATAAATAAATAAATAAACAAACAAACAAACAAATTAATGAATGAATAAATGAATAAAAAATAAATGGATGAAGAAATAAATAAACGAATGAATGAATAGACAAATGAATAAATAATTAAATGAATGAAAAATAAATAAGACAAAAAAAGGAAAGAAACAGTTCAAGTATCGTGGAGCTACAGTCAGGATGACACAAGATTTAGCACCTTCAGTAATAAAGGTGGAGAATACTTGCAATATAATATTCCATGGGGCAAACAGGCTAGGATTACAATCCAGAATCACCTGCCCAGCAAAACTGAGTACAATCCTTCAGGGGAAAAATTAATATTCATTGCAATAGAGAAATTTCAAGCATTCCTAATGAAAAGACTAGAGCCGAACAGAAAATCTAGCTTTCAAATACAAGACTCAAGAGAAGCATAAAAAGTTAAACAGGAAAGGGAAATCATAAGGAATATAATAAAGGCAAACCATTTGCAATCCTCCATGGGAACATGATATGTGGAATTTATAAGGCCTTTATCATCATTAGGGCAGATAGAAGGAGTATAGATAGATAGAGGGCACAGGTGTGAGTTGAATATGAAGGGATGATATCTAAAATAATAAAATTAAGGAGTGAGAGAGGACTTCACTTGGAGAAAGGGAAAGGGAGGAGTAGAATGGAGAAAAGTATTTCACATAAAACAGGCAAGAAAAGGCTTTTACAATAGAGAAGGGGGGAGATCAGGGGAAGTGAGTAAACCTTACTCACATCAGAACTGGTCAAAGAGGTGATACCATACACACTTAATTGGGTACAGAAGTCTATCTTACCCTACAGTAAAGTAGGAGGGGAAGAGGATAAGAAAAGGAAACAATGAC
>JAQQSW010001532.1:0-17629 GCA_028646575.1 Pseudocheirus occidentalis
AGGTCAGACAGCCTGGTGAAATCTGGGGCTGGTGGGAATATGGGTTACATAAATTTCCTTGATCCAGGAACACCAAAATAATCCAAGAACAATGATTTTTGTCCTTTGTTCTCTTACCCTGATCTAAAAGGAGACCTTAGGAGGAAATAAAGAAGTCTCTATCCTTTGTAAATGATTTTCTTCCTTTTTTTTTTGAGGACATATGAATGTCCCTGTGATATTCAAACATATTAAATCTGAGTTTCAAAATGCCTATTCTCAGTCAGCTAACCTCTCACAAGTCCTTAAATCTTATTAATAGTTCTGTGATATCATCAGCTGCTTTCTGCAAAATAGATGCAGTTGTTCCTACCTGACGCAATAGAGAGTATAAAGGAAATTATTCGTTTATGTTATTGGTACCTACATGAATAATTTAGCCATCTGCCTTTTGAGATTAGATCCCCACCAAAGGAGATGTGTCTTTATTCAGCTGAATTATTTTTACTGTTAAACATTTTTATTTAATCTAAATAATGAAAAAATGCTCCCTGGGTTCATTACAATAATGATTATAATGAGAATAACAAAGCCCTTCATGGTTTCCAGAGTACTTTCTTCACAATAACACTGAGATGTAAGAAAGCATTATTATTCAGTGTTATTCTTGCTACTCCATAGATGAAGAAACGAAGGTTTGCATAGATTGAATAATCTTGCCTGGTCTTAACAGGTAATAAACTGTGATTTAAAGACTTGTCATTTAATAGCTAGCATTTATGCAACACTTTAAAGGTTACAAAGCACTTTCTGCATATTTGATCCTCAGAACTATACTGTGATATAGGTACTATTCTCTGCATTTTACAAATAGGGAAACTGAGGCAGACTAAGATTAAGTGATTTGCCTAAATTCACACAGCTAATAAGTGTCTGAGTCAGGATTTGAACCCAAATCTATCTTTCTCCAGACATGATGCTCAATCCATCTAACTACCTAGCAGCATGTGACAGCTAGTGCTTAATTTACTTACTAAAAGTTTACCACACTATGTTATTTTTTTCTACTTCTTTCCCTTCACTTTCCCCTTCCCCCAATACACACAGTAGGTCTGTTGCCTGATATAATCAATGCAATACAAAAAGCAGAAGGTTTGAAATCAGTGGACCTGGGATCAGATCCTAGCTTGGCTCCCAACATGGCCTCTGGCTCAGCTTTCTTACCTGTAAAAATGAAAGGGTAATTTTAAGTATTCATGAAGATCTTTTCTTGATTTAATTGTGAAGCTATTTTTTCCTATTTCTTTTTTGTTTTCTTTTTCTTTTTGTTTCTCCTCTACTTCCCTACAGCGTCGTAATAATGCAGTACTAAATTTTTTCACTTTGGAAATTCTATATAGTGTACCATTAACTTGTCAGATAAAAGTTGATACATAACTAATAAATAAAATAAAAATTAAAAAGGTAAATCATATAAAGAGCATTGAAGCTTACTGAATTTAGAAGAAAAATATTACACAAAATAACAACGTATTTCCAAAACTTTTATCCTCCTTATCAAAAGATCCAGAAGAGGATAAAATTTCCAATAGTGACCAGGGATCCTCTGTCATTATACTGAAAAGAATCTTATGGACAAAATAGTTGTTTTTTTAGTGAATTTGTTGATTCAGAAACCTTGTTGGGAGATGTCAGAGTTGCTTCATTTCAATTAAAAGTATGGGCAGAAAATCTAGAAATATTTTTTTTCCACATGCTCTTCTTTAGGAAACTGAATAACTTGTAAGGATCTAATGATGAATCTCTCCTTTGGTACTCTATTTAGCTTGTAAACTAGGTTTATAACAGATTACAGGTTTTGGTTCCAGATTCCAGAAAGACTGAAGGAGAGGACATAAAGAGGACATAAAGGACACAATTTCTAGGAAAATTATTCTTGGAAATTTATGGGTATGAATATGCAAATCATAAGGATAAATGACTTGGGTCATAGGAAACTTCAGCTTTGGTATTGTCTCCACCAGTGACTTAGTAGCTAAGTTTGAGAGTTTGCTGGGGCACTTAGAGGTTCATATGATCATAGTTTTAGACCTCAGAATTAGTTTAGTCCACTTCTCCCTTTTCTGGTGAAGAAATAGAGACCCAATTAAATTGTATGCTCCTTGAGGGCAGGAACTATCTTTTGCCTCTTTTTATATCTCTAGGATTTAACAGTATATGACGCATTCATATTTTAGGCACTTAATAAATGTTTATTAAATTGAATTAAATTAAATCAAATACAAGTCATTTGCCTAAGGTTACTCAATTAGCATGTATCAGATAGATTTAAACCCATATCTTCCTAACTCCCAAGATCACCCTACAATTGATGTATCCCACTATCTTTTCCTAAATGGGAAAGAGCCAGAACCTAGACAGTCCTTTGTGTCTCCTGTTTTAAATAACAATGAACTTACTTTTCTTTTTACTCTTTTTCTTGGTTTGTTTATTTCTTCTTATTTCTGAAAGAACTCCTCATAAATTGCCCATTGCTCATCAGATACGTAAATATGAAGAACTGTCTTTGTTGGATCATAGAGTAATTGGACCATGGACCTAGAAGTGGAGGGATATCTAGTCTGACTCATTTTGTTACAGATGAGGAAGCTGAGTTCGAGGAAGATACAATGACTTGTCCTTATTTCTACAGGCATCAGAGACAAGATTTAAACCCATTTATTCCAATCAATAAACATATATTTTTATGGCCTCTTATGTACTAGGCATGGAGCTGCGTAAAGATAGTCCCTGCCCTCAGAGGGTTCACACTCAAATACTGGAGAGTTAGCGTTTCCATTATAAATTTGTTGGTTTTATAAGATGTGCCCCAGATAGGTTTAGAAATATGAGGGAACTAGCATTTGGCATGGTGTGGTCTCTTTACTTTCATAATTTGTACAGCAGAGGCCCTGTGTTCTTCTCCACAGATATCAAAGTCTTCCTTTAGCCTGACCATGCCGGCTGTCCTATATCATCATGACAATTTGGCAGATACCAAAAATCAGGAGCTGTATTCTCAGCTTAAGGCTGCCAGTTATAAAGCAAAGATCCCACCGATTGTTTAGTGCTCTCATTTCAAAGGTGTCAAAACATCATCGTCAACTTTCCAAATTACATCCATTGACAGTGGCAGCTTTTATAAGGAGGATTAAATGTGGTCATTCAGTGGCTTTCAAACTTCATTTTTACATGGAGTGCTTTGACAGGAAATACCTCATCTAATAGTTTATTCTCCAATAAAAACTTGGCTATTTTGAATCATGTTGAAAAGAGGTTACTACTGTTTTGTTGACAAGGAAATCTGAATGCCTGGATTATTATTATTATGATTTTTTCAACCAGTCCTCTTTCCATCTTACTAATATTCATTTGTTATTAAAAGTTAAGTCTGCAAGCATTTATTATTCAGGTCTTACCATATTCCAGGCATATACCAAACAATAGAGATGAAAAAAAAGACAAAAAAAATAGTCCTTGCTTGCAAGGAGTTCACAGTCTAAAGTGAGAGACAAAATGCAATTTACTATTTAAAAATAAGATATATATTGCATAAATTGGAGATAAACCCAGAGGGAATGCACTAAGTTGAAAAAACCTGGGAAACAGTCATTTAAACTCACCAAACTAACTAAACCAGACTTAGGATACCAGAAAAGATGCCTCTATTTCCCACCAATGCTGACATTAATTTTTAAGCTTATTTTCCATATTGATTTTTATTATATGTTCATGGATTTAGGATTAAGCGTCAGGCTTTATTTACCTAGTTTGTCCCTGTACTACCCTACAGGTGATGTTACTTTACAAGGTCCGGTGTTCATTAGAGAGCCGAGCAACAGCATTTTCCCGGTTGGTTCCGAGGAGAAAAAAATTACTTTGAATTGTGAAGCCAAAGGCAACCCTTCACCTCATTACAGGTACAGTACTCAGTTTTGAACATCTGCATCAGTAACACCCTAATAGTTTAAACTGTAATTGGACCTTATTTTGCAGTATATTAAAGCATGGCATGTCCGTGGTTGCCCATGTTTGTCTGTGATGCTGTAGCTTAGCTTAGGATGATTCTGAGTCTTTGCCAGTGAATATCACTAGAACCTAAAGCAATGTGTAAATTTCTGATTTAAGACAATGCTCTATGTGAGGGAGTATTCCCTTTACAAAAGAAGTCATGAGAACATGCCTCTGAATCCCCTGGTGTATTTATAGTATGATTTTTTTTTAATGTGATTCACACTCAAGGTTTCAGAAATGAATCTGATGTGAACAGTGAAGGATGCTTATATTAATCTTTCTCCACTGAATATCCCTGGAGCCCTGTAACTCCCAATCTAAATAGCACAGGAAAGTGGGCTTGTATTTGGCCAAAGGAAACTGGAACAGTGTTTACCAAGCAAAGTTTAGTTATTAATGAAGGAATCTTTGAGAATTTAGGTCACTCAGAGGAAGTCCAATTGACGTTCATGGTATTTTCTTCATCTTCTGTCTCTCTTAACTTTCATTTTTAAAAATTGTGCCTTTGAAGGAAGAAGTAAAACAAAATAATTTGGACTAACTTCAACAGAGGGACAATTTATAATTTACATAATTTATTAAAAAAATTTCACTAATTACAAGCAACTGGAATAAATAGCAAAATTACTTTAAGAAGATGAAATTTAATGAATAAAATTATTTCTAATTTGCCTACTTATTATTTTAAAATACATGATCCTGATAATTTACCTTACAAAATAGAACTACACAATTCTTGAATTCTTTGCCATGCATTACCTTATTTCAATGAATGAAAAGCATTTATTAAGGTCTTACAATGTATGCCAGCACTATGCTAAATGTTGAGAATAGAAATACAAAAGAGATAGTCCCTGTCCTCAAGGACTTCTAAGTCTAATGAGGCAGACAAAACATGAAAGGTGATAGTGGCCTTGGAAGGGAGTTATGATCTGGGAAGTAGCTAAAATAGTAGTGGAGGGAGGGCAGAATATAGAGTCACACACTGTTTTAGGGTCAGCAATAGCACTGATGTCAGTAAAATTTAAGGCAACTCATTGGGAAAAGTACAGAGGAAGGATGAGATACCGTGGTTACAGAGAATGCAGAGGTGAATGGTTTAGCTCCCTCTAGAGAGAAATGTCCTACAACCATACCTTTTTGTGGATGCCATCCTTCTGGTTACTTAGAGCTCTGGAACACTGTAGAACCTTGAACAAAGAGGGCTAACTGAAACTCATAACTTCAGAATGATTGTCTTATATCCATGGTTTCTGTGATACTGCTTTAATTATTTTTAAAAAATTAAATATTTAATTTTTTCCAATTATATGTAAAAGCAATTTTTAACATTAGGTTTTAAACAAATTTTGAGTTCCAACTTCTCTCTCTCTTTCTTCTGCCCCCTTATTGAGAAGGTAGACAATTTTATATAGGTTATTCATGTGTATTTTTGCAAAACATATTTCCATATTAATCACGTTTTGAAAGAAAACAGACCAAAACACACACACACACACACACACACACACACAAATACACACACTTTTTTTTATAATCACATAATACTTAAGTCTACATCTATCTTTATTTTGGATTACCCAGTTACTAATAACAATCTTAGATACATGTTTTACATTTCCTCATATACAAAGTTAATACTTTGTCCTTATTGAATCTCTTGTCTCTGATATGTACCTTATATTTCTCTTTGATCTTGTATGTCAAATTTTCTATTAAGTTCAGTTCATTTTTAACAACAAAATCCTGAAAGTCTGACAACTCATTGAATATCCTTTTTTTCATAATTATGCCTAACTTTATGGGATATGATATTTTCAGCTATGACTCTAGTTCTTTTGCTCTTTGAGATATAGTATTCCAAGATCTGTGGTCTTTTATTGTCAGCACTGCTAGTCCTTATATGAATCTATTTATGGTTCAGCCATATTTAAATTTTTTTCTTGTTGCTCATGATATTCTCTCCTTGAGGTGCGGGTTTTATAATTTATCTATGATATTCCTGTATGTTTTGCTCATAGGATCTCTTCCAGGTGGTGATCAGTGGATTTTTCTTTTCTATTTCTATTTTGCCATCTTGTTCTAACACTTACAGGCAATTTCCTTTAATTATCTCTTGCATTATTATGTCAAGATTTTGTTTTTTATTGTAGCTTTCAGATAATCTTATTATTCTTGTTTTCCCTTCTTGATCTGTTCTTTAGTTCGGTTGTTGTTCTTATGAGATGCTTCACATCCTCTTCTACTTGTTTTTCATTTTTTTGTTTTGTTTTATTATTTCTTGGTCTTTTCTAACTTCATTGACTTCTCTTTGCCCAATTCTAATTTTCAAGAAGTCATTTTCTCAAGATTCTGTATCTCGTTTTCCAGTTGGTTGACTTTTGTAAAAAAAATTGTTTTTCTTGGATTGTTCTTATTAAAAAATGTCTTCAATCTTATTTGGTTTTTAAAGTGTTTTTTAAATGTTCTATTAATTATTTTTGGGCAGGTGACCATTTGAAATTACTCTTTGGGATAAGAGAAGGTATGTGTGTATGTGTGTGTTTTGTTGTTGGGTTTTTTTTGTTTTGTGTTTTTGTTTTGTTTTATTTTTGCTTAAGTTCATCTCTGAAGATGAACCCTGGTCTTCTCTATTCCCATAATAACTTTCTATAGTTGGGTTCTTTCTCCTTTGCCTGTTCATTTTTTTTATTTGTAGCAACTTATTATTGTGATCTCCTCTAATCCTGGGGTATAAGAAATGGTGCCTCTGACCACTTCCTTCTGTTCTTCCCTCTAATTTGGAACCAGAACTCTGCCCTCCTGTAAGTACCCACAGCACCCGGTATTCTACACCACTGCTTTTGCACTCACCAGGGCGTGTGCTGATTCCTTCTTAACTAGGCCTGTGTCTTGGCAGTGCAGCTGAGCCTGGTGTCCCTTATCATCAGAAGTACCCTCAGTTGTCCCCAGCTTAGAGGACAGACTCTCCACACCTTCCAGGAGGTGAAAATTCCTGTGGCTGGGGCCAAGACTACCTCTTAAACTGGCCAGCCACAGTTTTTGCCACTTGTGGTTTCTGTGGAACTACCCTGGAGATTTTTACACTTCACAGTGACCAGACGTCATTCCTGGGATTTCTCTTCAGATCTTCTCCTTTGTCTCAAGAGGACGACTCTTCTGCCCCAACTCTTGTTTATTTTTACAACTCTGCATCCACCTGGAGGCACTATTTTGTCTTGTTCATGGGGGAAGATCTGGAATTTTCTGACCTGCTCTGCCATCTTCCCAGAATCCTCTCTTCAATAAGCAGAATCTTAACAGTTTTACTTGCACCTTTAGCCTGGTCCTCTGATTTGCCTTCCTTTCATAACTCCTTTGTTCATATGTATATGTATAAATGTGTAATACATGTGTATTCACATGCAAATATACATCAGTGTATTAAGTTCTGGGTCTGTTTTTCCTATCTTTTTATATTCAAACTTAGAGTATTTCACACTTAGTAAACCCTTAATAAATACTTGTGGATCAAAGAACTGATTGAGATTCTATTTGACTCTTGTCTGCATTTTCCCACGAATTCTTCATAGAATGCTGATTCCGCCCGCTTTGGACAGGAGTGGTTTCTTCCAAATGTGTTTATGTGACATGGCTACCATTTGAGCACATTGGATATCCATATTTTTTCTCACTCTTGACATAGGGACAGTCCATCTTCATTTTTGGTGATAGATCTCTGGATGAAATCCTTTATGTTCTTTCTATAACCCCAGTGAGGGCCACCATGGTGAGTACATTTGACTCTCCTTTATTCTGTACTTTCTGTTCCTTCTTTCCTTTTGTGTAGGGGCATAAATGCATCCTTCCCCATCTTTTCCTATATCATCCCTGGGAGATTATTTAGGCTATAGTTTCCTTTCCCTAGGCCACTCTTCCCTACCCCTCTCATTTTCTCTGAAGATTCAGTCTGTTACAATAATTAGCCTGCTTTTAGCTTCTAGAGATATAATGATCTTCAGGTTCATATGTTCTTTTTGAATTTTAATGTAGTTTATATCAAAGGAAAATTATTAAGGCAATCAGAGTAGCTTGGAGCCCACAGTTAGGGGAAACATTCAGGCAGAAGTTTGGGTCTCTGCCCCAATTTAATTTTTCAGCTTTAGCTAAAAGCAAGGCATATCTCATTAAATCCTGGGTGGTAGCTGTAGACACCTACCTTCCATCCAGATTGTATGGTCCTAACTTCTTCATTTCAGTGAAGGTCTTATCAATTTCAAATATGTTCATATGTAATTCAAGTCCCACTTCTTACTCAAAGACCACAACAGTGCCAAATCACTTTTAGAGCTAAACAGGCATGCTTATCCCTCTGAACTACTGATTACAAGATGCCATTTGGTTCTAAAACCCTCATACTTCTTTGTTGTGAATCTCGAAATATGTTTTCTTTTATGCTTAAACTTTTCAGATTTTGCAAGGGAGCCAAAAGTCCTGAGACTAGGAATGCTGAAATATCCTTATGATATTTTTATCTTTGTGAAGCCTGTTATGCAATAACTTGTATGATTCCTTTTAAAAATCAATGATCTGGGTAGGATGATGATAAGGAAACCTCAGCACGTTCACAATTCATTGTTCTGGGAAGTTCTGCTCCTGTGATAGTCAATGATTTAGAAGAGAGGGGTCAGGAAATTTAAACCTTGAATTGATTTCTCATTTTAGAGTAAAATAAATTTTCCATTCTAGCTTATTAGTAAAGGGATTAAGAAAAACACAACCTTAGCTTGTGACTAAAGAGTAGGAAATATTTAACCCTCCAGAATTAATGCTATTTTCAAGTTCAAAGAGCTGTCAGAGTAGGAATTCAGTGAAATGGGGGGTTTCCCTTTTTAGTAATTGAGGGGCTTAAATGCTACAGGGAAATCCTCTTTCCTTTTCTGGTTACAGAATAAGACTCTTCAAAAGGTGTGCCTGGTCACAATTTTTTGAGACATGCTCTAATGAAGAAATAGACCCTGCTGATCCCTGAGAGTAAATTAAGTGTAGAAAACTGTGGATTGTAATCACAACCATATCTGTTTAGATGACAGCTTTAGTTCTGTCTGAGCTCTCTCTCCTTGTCACTTTTTTTTTATGTTGGATTAAATACCATTCTTTGGCATTTTGTTCCCATAGCTGCCCTGTCTTTCTGATGTAAATCTGTTTGCCTGTTCTTTTGTATTATCTTTCACAGCTTACCCAAGAATCATATCCACATGCAGTGGGTGGGGGGTTGGTGTAAAAGGAGAGCATAAATTTGTTTTGTAGGAAAAAAAGGCTATATATGTTTGGTTCATTGTCACATTAATACACACACACACACACACACACACACACACACATATATATTTACCAACACTTGTGTTTGTCCTTAGAACGAGTACTAGTTTGAAATTCCAGAACATGGTTTCAAATTTTACCTCTGATATTTATTACCTGTGACTTCAATGAGTCACCTGAATTTTTCTTGACCTATTTCCTTTTTTGTAAAATCAAGTGGCTGGGCCAGATAACCTAGAAGGATGCTTCCAGGTCTAGACCTTTGTTTCTATGATTCCATAGGCTATTTCTGCACAGAACTGTCAATCATGAGAGGCTGTGTGAAGCTCTCCAATGTGTGTTAAATAATAATTGGTTTCTGGTTAATGGAAGGGCAAAGTTTAACATTGTATAGAACTTTGGTAGGAGCCTGTAGCTCCTCTTGTTGGCTCTGTCCTAAGAGAGGTTTAAATCAAATCTTGTCTCTTGTTACTGTCCCACCTGATAAAAGGAACTCTTAATTGTCCATATTAGCAATCCAAAAGTTCAACAATCCTCATGAGAAATTACTTGTCTTAAGGTTTAATTGAGAATTTTATTCTCTCTTTTGCATTCCCCTACCTGTGCCCCTAAGCCTAAATTTAAAGGTTAATTACCATTCAATCTAATTATAATTGCCTGTGGTGCTAAAAAAAAAAAGATAGTTATCCTTAGGGGGTATCTATACTTTAAAACACTCCCAGAGTTTCTTCTCTCTTGAAACTTGACTAATATAGAAAGTAAGGTTCTATATTTAAATACAGTTAATATAGAAAATATAGTCATATTTTGTATATTGACTAATGGATTAATTAATTAATTAAAAGGAAACTATGGCATATTATACATATATATATTTGTACAGTGTCACAAGAAGATTACTATCATACATATGTGTCCATCTCTGCATATATTGTGCATTTATATGCATATGTATGCATTGACATATTCTATTAACATATGCACATTTATGAATATATATACGTTTATAACTAAGCAACATTTCGGGAGGCATTCAGTGCAATATTTTATTTGAATATTGTAGTGTAAGCATTGCAGGCTAGTTGCATGAGCACTTGGTCTCATGTCAAAAGACCTGGGCACAAATCCTAGTTCAGCCACTGACTAGCTCTGGAACATGGGATAAAACACTTTTCTTTGATCCTCAATGTTCATTTTAGTAAAACAAAAGGTTTCAACTAAAGGACCCTTCAGCTTCTTGCTAACCCTAAATCCTGTGACGATAAACAGAAGATTCCAATTTGGTATCTGTATGAATGTGTATGCATATGTGTATGTGTGTGCATGTGTGTGCATGTGTGTGCCTGCCTGCTTTAATTCAACATTACAAACTGAGAGGCAGCTTGTTAGAGCTGATGTTCTTCTTGTAATTTTATTCATTTCTTTTTTTGAAGGTTTTTTAAAAAAATAAATTTATTGACTGATTTATTTACTTTTAGCTTACAACATTCAGTTCCACAAGCTTTTGAGTTCCAAATTTTCTCCCTTCTTCTCCCCTTCCCCCCATGGTGGCCAAGCAATTCAATATAGGTTCTACAAATACTTTCACATTAAACAGTTAAGGTGTAAATAAGAATTGTAATCAATGGAATGAATAATGAGATATTCATTTCTTTATAAGATGTGTAGATGCAGACCAAGCGAAACTACTCTTGCCCAAAGGAGAGAAATGGATGAAGGCAGGGCATGTAAAGCAGATAGAGGCTATACACACACACACACACACACACACACACACACATGCACCCAAATATACATACATACACACATATTTATGTGTATACACACATTCTTTCATTCATTCATTTATTTATTTTACTTTTAGGAGGGAAATTGGGGTTAAGTGAGTTGCCCAAGGCCACACAGCTAGTGAGTGTTAAGTGTCTGAAATCCAATTTGAACTCAGGTCCTCCTGACTTCAGGGCCAGTGGTCTATTCACTTTGCCACCTAGCTGCTCCCAGGCAATATTTTCAACTGAATAAAAAAGACTAGTGTAACTGCTTGCTATCCATTAGGACAAACCTTTTTTTTTTTCAGAGGCATCAGTTCTCTTCATCTGTCTTTGTATAAAATCACACAAACTCTAACACTGATTGACTATAGAGCAGTAGTCAGGCAGTTGTCTAGAGAGAACTGTACTTCTCTGGAGTCAGTTACCATGTAACCTCATTTCCCTAGTCAAGAAAAAAAATAGGAACCTGGAAGGGGACAGTGATATCTTGTTAACTTTGTTTTGGAGAATCCTCGTTTCTTATGCTATTCATTAAATCCCATAGTTTGCTTCAGGTAAGTGTGACTCCCTCTGTTGCTTAATACACCAAACCTAAACTAGCTCAACAATGCAATGATAATTTCCTGTAAGAGAAATGGTCTTGAAGAGGACTGAGTCTCTCAAGGGAAAAATTATGAAATATAATTTGTTAGATCTCCTTTAGAACAGAAATAGGGAGCCAAGAAGTCCAGTGCTAAATATATAAATACATATATATGTGAGTATGTATGTAGAGATTCACATTCATATTTTTCATATCATGTATTTCATTTGAGAGGAAAGATGTGTTATTTAAAGTACTTTAGGAAACATCAGTGGCCTATGTGAATTCAACCACTATTTTGTCTTGTTAGCTGTAATGTAATTAAGGCTTATTTGAAGTCCATTACCTTACCTTGGCAGACTACTGGTAATAAAATAAGAGAGCTAATTTTATTATCATCTCTTCATTAAAATTAAAGGGCATCTAGGTGGCACAATGGATAGAGTGCCAGACCCTGGAATCAAGAAGACTCATCTTCCTGAGTTCATATCCAATTTCAGACACTTATTAGTTGTATGACCCTGGGAAAGTCACTTAACCTTATTTGGCACAATTTCCTCATCTATGAGCTTGAGAAGTAAATAGCAAGCCACTACAGTTTCTTTGCCAAGAAAACCCCAAATGGAGTCATAAAGAGTTGGACATGATCAAAATGACTGACAACAAAAGCACTAAAATTAGCACCAATTTGACTTTATTTGTAATGCATCTTTCCAGGGACAATCCCTGACTTGTTTTTTTGTTTGTTTGTTTATTTGTTTGTTTTCTTACTGACTGTTGAACATTAAACAATTCACCTGCAGTGTTATGATAATCTGAATGGTTTGGCCTCTGTTCTCTTAAAGCTAAATCCTTAAAAAATTTATCAATGACTGAGAAAAGGAGACTGTAATAAAAACCATTAGACTAACGCATTTTCAGCAGCATCGAAATTTAACTCATTTATATCTCCAGTAATTATTGCTGAAGCCTAACTAGCTATTTTTGGATAAAGTATTGAATATGCAAATGCAAGCATTCATTCTTTCAAAGGCTGTAATTATTCTCATCACTTTAGTAAACATATTAACAAACATACCATTGAACACAAATGCATTTGCTTATTAATTTGAAAGCAGCATCTGAAACCACAAATTGCTTCTTTGATTAAATTCTAGATATGTTAGTCTATGTCCAGATAGAGTATCACATTTTTATTTAACCTGCTTTTATAGATGTATAGTTTCCTAAATATGTATGTGGATTTTTTTTCTCCTTTGACTATGTTCAGCATGGATTAAAGAAATAAAATTCCATCTTGTCTTCACTCCAACCTCTTAAGTAATCATATTTTTTCTTTTAAAAAACTATAAATTTAATACTAGTGGATTTGCTATGAGGATGACTTTCTTACTCTACTTAAAAGCAATCTGTTATCTGGGGTTTTCCCAAAGCCTCCATGTCCTTCTGTTTTTATGTGTTATGTCTTGGTAGATACTGTATGTTCAGTTGTCTTTAGAGTATCTCACCCTGAATAATCAATTCATTAATACCTCCATTTCATCATCACCCAACCCAAGCTCTTTATTTTCCCCCTACATTTGTTTTTCCTTCTGACTTGTTTTTTAGCATCTCTCTCACCACCTTTTGTTTATTCTAATGTATGCAAAGAGTGTGTGCTGATGCACTCTGGGATGATGATTACCTTGGAACCTTCCCTTAGATCTTTGAAGGCAGGCCTATTTGTAAATAAAACAATTCTTGTACAAGGACAGTGGTGGGCTAGGAGATATGTCCTTTATCTCTCCTACTAAAGGACTCTTTTCTTTTCTGAATCTATATCTGTCTGTCTGTCTATCTGTCTAGGAGAGTTTCAATACTAGGAGAACCTAGCCCTGGAGGAGAAGGATCAGGCTCTTTTTTTTCCTCAGGCTCTCTTGCTTTTTAAACTCTAACACCAGGCGAATCCTTTTAAAGCTTAACTTTAGGTCATGGTTGTGCCTCCCCTAAAATGCATCATATTAAGTGAATAATTTGAATAAAATCTAAGAAAACTATCTATTTTTTACACAGAATTCTTAATACACACTGACAGACTTAAGGAAGCAACAATAAGTTATGAACACTGTTATGCTTTTCTGAGATGTTAAGGTTGAAAACAGCAAAACATAAGGCATTTTGTGAGACTAGTGAATTGGGATTTCATCTTTGCCTTGGCTCTGCACTATCTCTCTTCAAGTCCATATCTTCTGCTAAACAAGCCCTAAGGTTGAACCACCTGATTGTGGAGATCTTCCCTCAGAAGTTCCTGAGTAACTACAGGGGACTTCTGATATGTCGTTTTTGTTGTTGGTCAGTTTTTCAGTCATGTCTGACTTTTTGTGACCACACGCATCACAGCATTCCAGGGCCTTTAGTGTCCACTATCTCTCAAAAATCTGTCCAAGCTCATGTTTGTTGTTTCTAGGACACTATGCATCTCCTTCTCTGCTGTCCCCTTCTCCTTTTACCTTCAACATTACTGAATATAAGGGTCTTTTCTAGTCTGTCACATCTTCTCATTATTTGGCCAAAATACTTCAGCTTCCTTATTTGTCCTTTCACTGGGTATTCTGGATAAATTTCTTTATGCATTGACTGATTTGATCTTGTTGCCAAAGGGTCTCAAAAGTCCTCCAGCAACACAATTCAAAAGTGTTGATTCTGTTCAGCATTCCCTACAGTCTGATCAGGAGAACAAATCCAAGGCAGAAAACATACAGAACAACTCAGGCTTCATCTCACCCAGCTAACACTTGGTTCTAGATACCATTTGTCAGCATAAGCAGCAATGTTTGCTCCTCTCATTGAACTCTACCCTTCTTCATAGGAAATATATATGTGTGGGGGGGGGAGGTAGAAAGAGATACACACAGACAGAATTCACATGTTCTTGAGAAAGAAAGGAAAAGAGAGCTGAAGCAGTCTCTCCATTTGAATAGATTCAAGGACTTGACCGCACTGCCATCAGTGATGAGGGGTTAAGAGTCATCCATGGTTTACCTGATCATCTGAAGGATCCAAGTCCTTCAGTATGTTTCCCCAGAATTGTCTAGGTCCCAAGCTCCACACTCCGTGGGCATGTTCTAACCACAGCTGAGCAGAGGGTCCATAGTTGTCTACATGTTGCTGCCGTCTTTAGATCTTGAACTCCTTAAGAGCAGGGACTGTCTTTTGAGTTTCTTTGGATCCTCAATGCTTAGTAGAACACTTGACACATGGTAGGTGCATAATAAATGCTAATTAGCTGATTGATTAACAGCAGGGAATCTCTCCCATTTAAGCTATCTATTTTGTAATTTCCTGGCACCGTGCAGCATAGCATCAATAGGCACTTAATAAACAGGCTGTTTTATTTTTTTGTATACACCCGTGCCTAGCAAAGTTGGAGCTAAAAAATGTTCATCCACTGATTGATTGTATTACATTCCCCAATTTTTCATCTCTTATGAAAATGTGGATATTCTACTTGGTGTATACACAAATATTATGGTGTTTTGTCATTAGGGGTTGCCTGAAGTGTGAATAGAAGACTTTAGAGCCTAATTCCAAGTTCTGTTGTTGCCAACTTTGAAGACATATTCTCTGTACTAATACTAGCCATGGCTTCATTTATCCTAACCCTTTTTTCCTGATAGAATATGCCTTTTCATATCCAGACAAATTTAGGAGGACCCAAAGATCTTCATTTTTAAGCTTTGTTGAAGTCTAGGGAACAAAATTCATGGATGGTTTCTATCCAAAGATTAATAGAAAACAAAACTAATTAAAGGGGAAAGGTGCAAAATGAAAACTGAATGAAAGGCAGTGATTTTGAATATTGAGAATTAGTAATCATATCTTCCTTCTTAAAACAAATCATTCTTTCTGTAGGATGAGACTTCATGTAAGACTGACTGCAGATTAATAAAACTATTCATAAATGGTTACAACATTGTGCTAAGGTACTTCATCTGGAGATGTTTAACATTGAAGTAAGATGACAAGGTTAAACACATCTTAGTGACACAGTGTAAATGTTGTGTGATTGAAACACTAGTGCATGTATGCCCCTAACTGAGATTTCTTTCACTCTTGTATTTTATGTCTTTTAAATAGAGTAGAGTTAGGTACTTTACATTTTATCCAGTGTTTTCCAGTTTCCATATACTAAAATATCTCATTCTAAGGCTTTCCTTGGTTTCACTTAAGAACAGAAAATGGCAGTAAAATTCCTTACTGAAGAATGGAAATTTTGCCACTTATGAAGTAATAGTCACTCCTCCCCTACTCCATCACCAGTGAGCATGTATGTGCACACATATAAAAACACACACACTTCAAGGAAAAGACCTGGAATTTGAAAATACATTTACTTAATATTCTATTTTTCTGATTACATATTGAAGCAATTTTCACTGTTCAGTTTTTGAGAAACTGAGTTTCAGTTTTTTCCTCTTTCCTCTCCCCCCCAACCTTATTGAGAAGGTAAGCAGTTTGACATAGGTTATACATATGCAATCATACAAAACATAACTTCATATTAGTCATGTTGTGAAAGATAACAGAAACTAAAAAAGCAACCAAAATAGTGAAGAAAGTTTTTAAAACGTATGCTTCAATCTGCATTCATACTCTATCAGTTCTTTCTCTGGAAATGGATAACATTTTTCATTATAAGTTCTTCAGAATTATCTTGAATCATTACATTGCTGAGAACAGCTAAATCATTCATAGTTGGTCACCCTTACAATATTGCTGTTGCTATGTACAATGTTCTCCTGGTTCTTCTTACTTCACTTTGCAGAAGTTCATGTAAGTCTTTCCACGTTTTTCTAAGAGCATCCTATTTGTCATTTCTTATATAGTACAATAATATTTTATCACAATCATAGACCACAGTTTGTTCAACCATTCTCCAACTGATGAATGTCCCCAAAATTTCCAATTCTTTGCCACCACAAAAAGAACTGCTAAAAATATTTTTGTACGTATAAGCCTTTTTATATTTTTTTGTTTAAAAAAAATCTCTTTGGGATAGTGACCTATTAGTAACATTGCTGGGTCAATTGCATGGTTTCGTAATGCTTGGACATAGTTCCAAATTGCTCTACAAGATAGTTGTGCCAACTCACAACTACACCAGCAATGCATTAGTATCTCAGTTTTCCCTCATCCAGTGCAACATTTGTCGTTTTCCTTTTCTGTCATATTAGCCACTCTAATAGCATGAGGTGGGAACTCACAATTGTTTTAATCTGTATTTCTCCAATCAATAGTGATTTAAAGCATCTTTTTTTTTTGCCTTTTTGGAGGGCAGTTGGGGTTAAGTGACTTTACCAAGGTCACATGGCTAGTTTTTGTGTTAAGTGTCTGAGGCCGGATTTGAACTCAGGTCCTCCTGACTCCAGGGCCGGTGCTCTATTCACTGCACCATCTAGCCGCCCCTAAAGCATCTTTTTTAACTGTTTAATTTTAATTTATTTTCTTGATTACATCATTCATTTCCAGTTTTGAGTTACAAATTTTCTCCCCTTCTTTCCCCTACCCCCAAGCCCAAAACAGTGATCCCACCGTGAAGCCCCTTCCACAATCTGTTCCCTTTTATGTCCTCCTTCAACGACCCTCTAACTTTCTAGTAGGACAGGGAGGGTCTCCGTACCCCCATCCCTGTATGTCTTATTTCCCAGTTGCATTTTATTGTATAGCTTTAATTTCTAGATTCTTGCAATCCCTCCCTTGTCACCCACTCCCACTGGAAGGAGTAGCAGTTCAATACAGGCTGTATATGTGTAATTACTCAGGACATCTCTGTGGTGGGTATAATGTGAGAGGCTGATTGTATGTCCCTCCTTCCTATCCTGCACCCCCTCCCCTTGTTTTGTTCTCTACCCTGTCCATGTCCCTTTACTGAGGTGTGTGTTTCCTACAACCCTCCCCCCCC
>JAQQSW010001533.1:0-17606 GCA_028646575.1 Pseudocheirus occidentalis
ACATTGTACTGAATCTGATTTTGTAATGGAATAAACAGAGTGTTCACTAATACTGTGTAATCCAAATCTTAAAAGCTCTTCACAGTAGCATTCTCTCAGGAATCTACTGCTGATTGGCTTTACAACTTAACACTTACTAGCTGTGTGACCTTGGGAAAGTTACTTAACCCCAATTGCTTTGCCTTTCCCCTCCAAAAAAGCAAATAAATTATAGATTATCTAAAAACTGTGTGATTCTTATAATTTTATTCTGATCATCATCATTATAGCTAGCATTTTATAGCACTCTAAAGCTGACAAAGTTTGATTCTCCCAACTACTGTGTTAGGCAAGGGCTTTTCTCCATCTTAACAGGTGAGGAAATTGAGATAGGTAGAGGTTAAATGACTTTCCCAGGATCACACAAGGCAAGTGTCTGAGATAGGATTTGAACTCAGGTTTTCCTGTCTCTAAGTCCCACAGTCTATTCACTCTACCACCTAGCTACTCTTCTTCTACTATTCCATCACCATCATTATGATAACAGAAAATGCCTGCATATGCCTAATAAATATTTTGTATTTTTCATTCTTTCATGGTTTCTCATGAGCTGAAGAAGTTATTACCTCATCACTAATCTGCTGTCAAAGAACATTTCCACACTTAGCTAGTCTGGTATTTGAGGAGCAAGCAAAGCTAGGGTCTTGAAGTGTACTCAAAGCCTTTCTAGCTTAGTAAAACATGCCAGAATTTATTCATTCATATTTATTCATAGGGACTTTGAGGAGAGAGGGTCATCTCCATATTGATTGCTTTGTATTTACTTATATGTGTAGATGTTGTATCCACCCTTCAAAATGTAATTTCCTTGAGGGCAGGTACAGTTTTGGTTTTGTCCTCTAATTCTTAATACAATGATGTGTCCATAGCAAGTACTTAATAAAAGCAGTGAATTCACTTGAGTCATGATATAGCATAAAATCATTGACTCTGAAGACAGACAACCTGGATTCAAATTATGACTCTGATAAAATCTACCTATGTAACCTTTGATAAATCAAATAACTAATCCTACCTGCTCCTCAATTTCCTTCATCTACAAAGGTGATTCATCTACATGGTGATTCCCTCTAGCAGCAGATCTAATGTTCAATGACCAATGGAATAAGATTTGACTAAGATATCAGAATTAGACTTCAGTTGAAGAGCTACTACTTCCAAATTAAAATTCAAAGCTATCAGAAAAATGGCCCCACAATACCAGATAAGTTTCAAGAGGTATAGTTATAAGGATATACATTTACAGATAAAAATTAATTCAAATAAAGGACAGAGAAAAGACTGGAAAAGCATGAAAAAGAAAAGGACTGAGATGTAACAGTTGATTCAAAGTTGAATATAAGGCATTGAAGTTTTAGGGGAAAAGCCGACATGATATTGCATTCTAGTAAAGGAATATGTTATGCTGGTGAATAACAGATCAATTATGCTCTGTATTAGTCAGAGTAGCATTTCTAGTGATAGTGAACACACACTTTTAAAAAATGGAAGACCTGGAATGGGTCCAAAGAAGAGAAACAAATGTGATTAAAGGGATAAATCTTATAAAGGTTGAAGAAATTGAAATGGGTTAGCCAAAGAGAAGGAGAAATCAAAGCATTTGATATTTAGAAGGGATCTTGTGGAACCCTTACACTTTGCAAATGAAGAACAGAGAGCTTTAGTAACATCTTTAATGTCACATTGTTGATTAGTAGCAAAGATAAGAATAAGCCCAAGGTCTTTTAGTTCAGTGTTCTTTTTGCTACATCAAACTCTCTTTAAAAAAGGAATTAATTAATGCCTTAAAATACATTAAGGATTTCCACAGAGGGATATGATAAGTTGTTATTCATGTCAGTGGAAACAGTCTTAAAGTAGGGAAAATTTTGGTTGAATATAAAGATCATGATGACAAATTTGGTTCAAAATACTACAATGGACTTCTTAATATGATGGCACAATCTCTTTGGTTAATTATTTTGAATATAAGAAAAGATAAACATTTGTCAGGAATATATGCTATATTCACTTGGTGGTTAACATTGCCTGGAACCATATTACTTTTCCATTCCCTTCCAATTCTGTAATTTTATTCTGTACTAGGTATTTTCACTGTGCTCTTTTAAACTTAAAAATATTTACTGTTTTTTTAAATAAGGATTAGGAATTAATGCTTCTTTTGCATATAAATGTAATGTGTACTTAGTTCCTTAAACTTCCATTTATCTTTTATTTTTCAAATTAATAAATTGCTAGCTTAAAGGACAAAAGTGTACTTTTCAAATATTTCTCAGCAATTATCTTTTAAAGACTTAAGCTGAATTCACACGAATAAAAGTTCTACCCTAAATGGTTATTTCAGTGTTATTTGTCATTATATGCCCCTGTTCACCTAAGTCAATAATTTACTATGGGTTTTCCTATTACTTTGCAAAAGAAAATATACTTCAAATATTTTATAGGATGTGTTTCTATATTTGAAAGCTAATTATATGCATTTCATATTCCTTCCTGAGTACTATTTTTTTCTGAGTACCACTCTAAAAATATCATGATAAGGTCATAGACCTAAAGTTAAAAAAAATTTAACTCAAAATACAGTGAAATGGAGTTCAACTCATCTTTATGCAAATTTTTACTAATGCATTCAAAAACATATTCCTCTACATAGTTCATTTTTGTAAAGACCTGTCAATTTTCATATTTTTTCTAATGGCACTTGAGAGATATTCTAATTTATTTTCAACAAAGAGCCAATCATTTCAATAAGAAAGTAAAACAGCTATTTCATAAAAGCTTCAAATGGTAGATGTACTGTGCTTTTAATAGAAAAAAGGTTTCTTTTACTGACTAAAAAAACTGCAAAATTTAGGCTCCTGGGAAAAAATGTTTTAATTTGCTTTCATATAGATGCATACTAAAAGCTAACTAGTAATAGAAGGGCAGGGGGAGCTATTCTCCATCATTCCTCTAATGAAAGACATATAAATCATTTCCATGTCAATTGAGCAGAGTGTGGGTTTTTCCAAAACATAAATCTTCTCTGAGACTGAAACATAAATCTTCCTAGAGGTCTTAAGCATCAGCTCTCCTGTATTACTGTACAGAGGTGATAAAAATAACCTAAAATACAATCACTGTGTCTCTTTTTCTCAATTAGTTATTTATACAGACCTTCCTTCTCAACAAGCAAAGAGCCAGTTAAGTACAATTTTGTTTTAAAGGAAAGAATGCATTCATTCTACTGGCCTATTATGAGAATAAATAGATTAATACTGTTAATTCCAAAGGTGAGATGGATCATGAAGTTCAGAATGTTAGCAATGAATTAAATAAATTTATTCATTTATGAACTAAGTTATCCAAATTCAAGTGAATGACAAGAATGGTATGTGAACAATGTGTCAGAGACAAAGAGTCTCATATAGATTCAATTTGATTTTTAAAAATGGTTGCGCCTCTTAGACATCTGTGCTTATATACGTATGTTAAACATTCAAATGTATAGATTTACATACACAAAAGCATATATTCCTGGTCAGAAAATAATAGCCAGCACTTATATAACATTTTACAGTTTATAGCATGCTTTACATATGTCATCTCATTTAATCCTCTCAATAGCACTGTCAGGTAGCTGCTATTTTTATTGCCATTTTATAGATGAGGGAACTATGGTGGAGAGAGGTTATATCTTGCCTGGGGAAACACAGTTAGCAAATGTCAGAGGCAGGATTTGGTCTTAGGTCTTTCTGACTCCAGGACTAGCATTCTATCCAGCAGGCATCCTAACTGCTTATGGGTTATATACTCTTTGAAAATGCAACAAATGCCATTCTGAGCCCAGAAGCATTATTAAGCAGTTCAGCTGGTCTTTGGACAATTATTGTTTAAACATTATGCACAGCAAAGCATTTTGACTGAATTTCTGAATAAATCAATAGACTTTTTTTTTTAAAAAAATCTATCATGTAGATTTTGCTACAGTTATGAAAATACTATTAGACTATATGACCTTGGTGGTTTTGTTCCTTATGCACATGCTTGATTTGTATAATATGCCCCACTACCTCCTGGGAAGGCACTCAGGAGGAAATGGAAAAAGTACTGGATTTGGAGTCAGAGAACCTGGGCTTGAATCTCAACTCTGACCATCACTATCTGTGTGCTGGACAATCCACCTCTTGGAGATTTGTTTTCCTCTTCTATAAAATAAGGGAGTTGATGGTCTCTAAGGTTCCTTCTGTCTACAAATTTATGATCTTATGAACCAAGGTGGCCAGGACATCCCTAGAGATCTAAGGTATCTTGTGTAGGAAGAACACTTGACACTCTTGCAAGTAAGTTTGGAAGAACAATGAAAACAGAGTAAAATGTAGCCCAGTGTGAACAAATAGAGACAATGGCAAAGCAGAGGCAAGCTGGTAGATATATTAGAGGATGTCTAATGATAGACTTCCCAAGTTGGAGAAAAGTGAGTTACTTTGCAAAAACTAAAACCTTTTTCCAGAATGAGCCTGTGTGTATGCAAAAATCAGTGAACTGTGGGCATATGAAACAAGCCTTAATAAGGAGAAAATCCTGATCGGGCACTTGATTGCCAGAAATAAAAATTCTACAGGAAAGGAGTGCAACCATTGGCCAAACTAGGAGAAAATATTTTCTGAGTAGCATTTCAAATATCTGTCTAGGAGAGCTGTAAGCACCCTAAATGGTTTAGAAAGGCTGGCTAAAGACATTGCAGAGAACAGTGGAATCTGGTGGAAGCAGGGCGGGGAATTTCCTGGGAACCACAGCAAATCACATTGGGCAAGACTCATTAAGAAATCTTTGTAAGGAAGCCAATTCCAAGCATTGGAAATGTCATAGGCAAAATCATAGAAGCATAAAAATATAAGATTTGACACCACTGAGGGATAGATAGCAAGTAGTCTGGTTGACTGGATAATATGGTATGAGAAAGGAAATAGTAGGAGATAAAATTGGAGAGGTAAACTTGAAGAGGTCCTTAAATGCCAGATTAAGGAGTCTTGAGTTTTATCCTGCAGATGACTGGAAACTATTAAAGGTTTAGACTTGATGTCTGGAATAACTTGCTAACATAGTTGCCCAGTAGTGGAATGGGCTACCTCAAGGGATGATGGGTTCCCCTTCCTTGAGCATCTTCAAGCACTGACTCATGCTATAGTGGGGATTTCTTTTGGGTATGGATTTGACTAGATGACTACTGGGGTCCATTCCAACTCCCAAATACAACAATGCTGTATAAATAAATAATGGTCTATTGTTTCACTTTCTTTTAATAAAATATTCATCTAATATATTGTGGCCAGCATGTTTTTTAAGTAATGTTAGGGTGAAAAGGGTGGGAGTTGATGTTAATCTTCTATGCTTTAGTGAAGAGCTTCTCTTAAACTTCTAGGTGGAAACTCAGATTCCACATTAAACACTTAAAAATGCTTGTTGACTGACTAAATGGTAAGGAGCATGACACCTCCACAAAATATCCATAGTGACACAGATACCCAGGAAAAGGGCTACAACAATGTTTATATAGCACCATTAGGAGCTTTTCAATAGTTTAAAAATCAATAAATTGTTGTTTCATCCTTAAATAATCATTTTGTCTTTTTTTGAGTATGTAATTTTCTAAAACAACAGAAAGGTCCTACAGATTTGGCCTCAAACATCTTACAAAGAAAGCATGCCAAGGTTTACCTACCTAAATAATTAGCAACTCTTCTGCACTTTTAAGCACTGGCCTATTAAGGTAGTCACTTGTTTTATGAATGACCAGCTGAGAGTTGCCTTACAAGCCTGTTTAGACTTGTAGTATGTAATGTAATTTCCTCAGGGAGGGAGGGAGCTACACTCCATCTCATGCTTAATTCTCACTTGAGCTGGATTTATCTAGGCCTCCAAGAATTGGCATTTCAAATATCTGTTTAGTAAGCAAGTCTAAGGTACTTCTGCAGATGACTGACTTAACCCTTGGCTTCTGTGTAAACATTTGGTGCCATCTGGATGAGGACTTTATAACTCCCAAAAAGGATAGAGTCAAAGGACCATAGATAGACACTCATTTTACTGGGAACTAAAAGCAAGAGATCCGGTGTCAAGAGGAATAGTTTTCATATACTTTGCAAGAGAGACGGCTGCACTACCTTCCTTCATCTGTCACTGCTCTGACAGGACATGCACAGGCTTAAGCTGTAGATGCCAAAGAAGGAACGAGAGAGAGAGAGAGAGAGAGAGAGAGAGAGAGAGAGAGAGAGAGAGAGAGAGAGAGAGAGAGAGAGAGAGAGAGAGAGAGACAGAGAGAGAAATTTAGCCAACTATGTCATTTCAGCAACAATCCCTGCCTTGCTTCAGGAGCTTCAACTCAGTACCTGGACAAAAAACATATGGTTAAATAGTAAAACTTTACTGAATGGGGCCCTAGTGACATAAATAAAAAGGAACCATTTTAGGAGGCATTAAAAGCATAGTGTATTTATTCATAATTAAGGTTTTAAAAGCAATTGATAGACATGGTATATATTTTCAGACTTTATCAATGTATGGATCAGCTTTGCTGATTTTCTTTCATATTCTTTTTTTTTTGCTACACACACACACACACACAAACACACACATAGAATGACTCTCTGGAAGGGGGTTAGAGAAAAGTTCCTGGTACATAGTAGGTACTTAAAATGCTAGTTGATTGACTAGTAATTGAAAAGTTCTAGTAGGAGATTAAAAAAATAAATCAATAGAAATTTATTTAAAAATAAAATAAATTGAAATAGAGGGCAGGAAGCCATAGACTTGAAATTTTTGTATCTGGCATTTGCTTTTTAAATTTCAGGAGAAAAATAATATAAATGCTACAATTAGAATAATATGAAAGAAACACAAAACAGCTTTTGTTAGAGCATTGCTTCTGTCTAAAACTAAACTATGATAGTTTCGTTCAGTGGATCAATTTCCCAAGTTCTTTCTCAAAATATATCTGTCAGATAAAATTTCATGAATTCTATGGGGTAATGAGGGAAAGTTCTGTAGTGGTGAGGTTGGAGAGTTTTAAAGATAAATGTGATTTATTACATTGATGCCCATTTTGGCCTGTATCACTTGGTCATGGAGGTTGCCCATGAGAGACACCTGTAGTGATTAACTAGAAGGAGATTTTTTTTCTTTTTTGTGAATTGACTTCACATACACACTTTTACCTGAGTTTCAATACCACTCACCAAACCTCTAAGGAAATTCTTAAAGTATTTAGATAAAATCATCTCTCCTTGATTTAAAAGTTTATTACAGCTGTTTTAGCCAACAGAGTTATATGTATTTACTCAAGCCTTTTCCTAAACCTAGGGTGCTTCAGCAACATTGCCAGGCTATGAGATACAGGTTCTTGTTAAATTTGGAATATTTCTCCTCTTTGGGAACCACAAAACCCTTTTTCTTTGACAAAGCAGTGCCCAAATGCCATGGAGCAGTTATAGGATTTGAGGGACAGGTACAAATCTTAATAGCTTATCATGACCACAAGTGAACCTCCAGTCCCTAAGGATTACAGATAAAAACTTAACAGGAACTGGAGTTCTTCAACATGTTTTATTCCTTGTTCTGGCCATGCTAGACTTCTAATAACAAATTGTTCCTTTGATTTCCAGGCAGGCAGGTTCTAAATTAACTTCGTTCTAGGGTTTATCAAATCTATAAAGAGTAAAAATATTTTTAAATTACTTAAAAAGGATGCTGAACAAGAAAGGGGTACTACGGTAATTTAAAATTTGAATACCAAAACATTTTCAACAATTAGCTCTTTTGAATAGCTTACATTTCAAATAACATGCCTGTACAGTGATTACTCAAATGGATTGTTTGTATTGCCTTCCCTAAAACCAAAGCTTAAAGCTCCAAAGCTTCATTTGTTTCGTATTCATAGGTACATTGCATATTTTTCAGCATAGTTCCTCCATCTATGAATAAAATACATGCCATTCATGTCAGAGAGGTTGTAAAGACTAGTTTCATTTATTAATGAGTGTAGTCACAATGGGTCTTTAGAGCAGAAGTATGAATTCTGTCAAAGTCACAGGATCGTTTAATAGTCCTTGGAATTCCTGCCCTTTCCTGATGTGACAGAGCCCCAGTTCGCAATAGTACAAGACATTCTTTTATCTTGACCTTCCTTGATGGTCTGGCACTTTAAAGCTGATAATTTAAAATATTTAATATGTGCTATTAACTGCTGCTGCTCTTTCTATGTATATTAATTGACTATTTTAAATTGAATACTTTCACCTAGAGGGCACCATTTTTATAAACTGAATGAATGAATAAGTAATGTTAGCATCAGAAAAATTATACCTACAATTGATCTTAAGAAAAAAAAAACCTTTATTCAAACAATTGCCTTTTGCTTTTATAATCAAGAAATTTAAGTCATTCTAGGACCAAGAATTTTTAAGTAAATGTTAACCTCCAAAGACTCAGAAAGTATAAAATATAAACAAGTGTCCAAATGGAATATTTACATAGTTATGATTCCATACTTAATAAATAATCAACTACTTAATTCTAAAATAATTCCATTACTGACTCCTTATCTATTTTCTCACAAATTATTTTTAAATGCTATATTTATTTGCAGATGTTAAAAACACACTACACAAATATCCTAGATTTCTGAGCAACAATTAGGTAGAGTTTTCTATCACTTTTAGAAACCTTTATTGCTGTAAAACTTATTTTTGTGCCAGTAAAGGTAAACTACATTGCTTTCATTTGAATATAATATGAAATGTGTTTTAAAATTGCAACAAAATCTTACAAGAATAATCTCAATAACACAGTATATAAGAGGCAAAGCCCTGAACTGGTCATTAGAACCTCTGGGTTTTAATACCTGCTCCGGTACCATCCAACAAGCTTTGTGATTTGGGGCAAGTTCCTTGTATTTGGGTATTGCTGACATTATTGATAAAAGTTATTTCCACAGTAACTTGGAGCTCTAAAAGTTATAATTCTATTTCCTAGTGTAGTAATAGTGTAGTATGGATAAAAATTTGGTTGAAAATATCTGGGGATTTATTTTTAAGATTTGTATTTTGGTTTTTATAAGTACTTACAATTAAGGTTGGTGGTCCTGGAGGTCCAATTTCTCCCTAAAACAAGGAAAAGGAGGAAAATCACAATCACCAACTTTTATTTGCATTTTATTTCTTACAGTTCTAGATGGTTGGAACCAATAACCATATATAATATCAATTTTTGCAGTTATGGAAAACAGGATCTCATTTCAAGAAAGTATTGTATAGCATGAAAATTGTATTATGTTCCTATTCCCTCCCACAATATAAAAATCACCTTTCATACCCACATGCTTTTTACAGCAGAAAGACAGGTTTCAAAGCAACCAAAATAATCTAATTTTCTAATCTTTTGTCTGCTAATCCAAAATTAGAATGAATATCTTTTCAAGCCTGGTGGCTTGCCAACAGGGCAGCTGGGAAATGTCACAGCAGCAGATAATTTTTCTGATGCAAAGTTACTATTAGGATCAGCAGAAATAATAAGTGGCTCAACCCACTTCATGCCTCCCAGCTGCAAGAAGATGGCCTGCTGCCTCTTTTAAAGAATATCAGAGCAGGAAGCTTCACAAGTCTATACAAATTACAAATATTGAACTTTTTTCATTGACCTTTGAGTAAATTTAGATAATCAGGTATAACTAGTAGACTAAACAAATACATGGACTTTGCGTGAAGTATCTGAGAAATTGACCGATTACAATCTGCCTCACTGGAGGGACTCCCCATTTGATAATCTATTTAGAGATTTTTGAGTATCTGAAAAATGGATTGCTTAAATTGAAAGAACAAAAGATTAATTTTATTAATTTCAACAATACATTAGCAAACTTATTTTCTTTTTATCTTTACTGCTCTCATTTTAACTATTAGGGCACTGAAATAGTAGACTCAGATAGAAATAGAGAAACAGAAGTCATTGCTTAGCCTTGACTGCACTTTGGATGCTCATACTAACCCCAAATACAGGCTGGGCCTAAGGCCCATTTGCAAGATGATGCACTGGTACATAATATCTCAAAATTGGGAATAATAGAACTCTTAGCTACATATAGTGTCCACGTTTGGACCCTGTAGAAGAGTAACTTCTTTAGCTGTAACTGAAAGACAATTAAACACTTTACAATCAACCTTTGGGAACAAATGTTAAAGTTATCATCTTTTAACATGGAAGGACTTATGGACTCCAGAAAAAAAAGACATTGAGAATAGAAGACAAGATGAAGATGTATATTATAATCAGAAAGTCACTATATGAACACTGTCTAAAAAGTTGAGACCAGTGACCTTGCTCCATTTAATGCTTGCTTTTTAATTTTTCTTTATTCTTCTTTCAAAGTCATTGCCAATATGCTATTACAGGATAGTTAATGAGGAAGAGTGGGGATAAATGGAGCGAGCAATCTGTGGAGCAAAGTTAGTTATCTCCCCCTGACAACCACCTGCTTCACCTTCAGACGCACACCTCATTGCTACTGGCACAGTTCCCACAGCTGCCTTGGGAGGTTTCACCTAGTGTGATGATATAACAGCTACTGCTGTCAAGCAAGCTGAGGGGATGACCCTGTTGTAGAGCAACACAAGTTGATGGTGAGAGAGAACTAGCATGTTAATTGTTTTCAGGGAAATACTAAAATGATCAGAAAAGTATTTCTTGCTTGTGCAATTTTAATGGCAATTGGCTCATTTTAGAATTCATTTGATAGTTAATACTCTTCTGGTGAAAATTAATTGCTGGAGGAAAAATGGGGAAGGGGTGTGCATATGTGTGTTAAGGCAAAGGTTTTCATTTATTCATGCTTGGCATCTCTTCAGGGAAATACAATACCTTTTCTCCTTTCTGGCCACGTGGACCCGGAGGACCCAAGTCACCTTTCAAACCCTGTACAAAAGGAGAAGATTTTCGTAAACAACTTACAGTAAACTTCCATTATTAACACAATTAGTAATGAAATAAACCAGAATTGACTAAATTCCCAAACTTGATTTCTCAGTTCACAGCAAGGGGAGAGGTAGAGACAATTGGCACTAAAATGATCAGCAACATCTGGGCTACGGTGGGGACAGAAACATTAAATCAGTGAGTGATCCAAATACTGCATATTTGTGCAACTTCACTTCCTGCTAAAATTACATTAATTCACCATCTGGAAGCACATCATTTAGAGCTATATGAGCTTTTAAGTATCCACTTTAGATTAAATTTGTGGATGCTGTAAATACCCCTGATTTAGCTTTGATTTGGCCTTTATTAAGCTTGCCAAAAATTCAAGAGTTAAATCAAAAGCTTTTTTTTTGTAGTTTCTATCTAGAAACGAGAATGTGGAGGGGGCAGAGAAGAGGGGGAAGAAAGATTCACTCTCTCATAACCCTCAAAATGGGAGCAAAAAAATCACTTTCCTGATTTAGATTTTTTTTTTAATTCAGCTGCGTCTTTAATCCCTATCTACCTTTGTCTTCCTTACTTGGATTTACAAAGATATCAAATGTAGCAACATAAAACACTGAAAACCTATCAGACGAATATTTTCATGCATTTTTTCCAGGCTCTGGGGCATTTTAATGGGTATGCAGTTGATCTGGCTCAGAAACGACAGCTTTCAGAGATATAACAATAGATTTCACTGGAGGAGATCAGTTCTATGGCTGAATGCATTCATGGTGTAAACAAACAGAGGTGGATAGGCACATACTGAGTCTGTGATAAATAGGAAAAAGAATCTTTCTTCATCCTTAATATTACACTATAGGCTAGAAAGGGACAATAACGGAATAAAAGAAATACTCAGAAAATCACACAATGTAGTATATAGATCTATGCACCACACTGTGCTAGCCAGAGGGCTTTAGCTATTACTGCCCTGCAAATTCCAGGTGAATGAATAATGCCAAATGCCAGCACCTGGAGTCACTCAATATAGAAACCAGTGATGAATTGGGAGGAGAAAAAAAGAAAATTAGAGAATTGAAATGACCCTGCTTGAGGCAGGTGCAGACTTAACAATACTCTGAGGAATCAAAAGGCACGGATAAAATCAAGGCTCAAATCAGCTATGGATAATTTGTGTCTTATGACTATTTTCCTAGACAAGATTCATTAGCTATAGTTCTTCCTTATACACTTTGACATTCTCAAGGAAAACCAGAAAGATAAGTGAAAAGAAAATTCATGAGGAAAACCACAATGTTTGAAGAATTTGTCTTATTATCAAAGTGCAGTGTTCTCCCTCACCTCCTAATTTTTTTAAATACAATTCTTGGGGTCAAAAATGGACACAAAATGTTCTGAACACCTGAGAAAGAAAACCATGACATTCCTGCAACTAGTTGTTGTGACTAAAATTTTTTTTAAGTACACGTTTTCTTCGTTGAAGACTATCAGGGGCAAAGACTAAAACTATCCCAACTCAAAGAGAGAGCAAAAGTGAGTCACAATGAAATGCCAAAAAAGTCAGTCCCACTTCATCCTCATAGTCCATGATTAGATTTCCTCTCTTCCATAACAATAGAACATTCTGATTCCTCATTAAGTCTGTCTCCTGTGCTTATTAAAATCCAAGAGGAAAGAGGATGTTATATTGTTGTGATGTAGATTAAAAATAACATAGGTTTGGGATTCTATAAATAGTATCCCATCCTATCCACAACCTCAGAAAAATTCAAATAGTATACAAAAATTTCTTTAATATGTATAAATGCACAAAGCATTCTATAAATACATAACATATATTATAAAATATCTGAAATCATACTGTGGGATTCTGTCTACTCATCCAAATGCTTGTATAATTTAGGCAAAATTCATGATGACTGATTTGTGTTTCACCTGGATGATAAGATCATATACTTAGAGCTAGCTTAGCGGCTAACTAGTTCAATCCACTCATTTTACAGATAAGTAAACTGAGGTTCAGAGAAATTATATGACTTATCCAAGATTACTTGAGTCATTAGTGATAGAAATGGAATTTGAATCCAGGACCTTTGATACCAGAGGACTTTCAGCCATATCATGAGTTATGTGAACAACAGCCATAATTAACGTAGGCATTTTTTTGGCTTAGTTTATTTTCTTCATGTGTTTCTGTTTTTAGCATTCATGGGGAAAGTTAGAGACAACCCTGAGAACCAGCCTTTCTCCATTCCTAAACATTCCTCAAAAGGAATACTCCATGTCAGAGACCATTCCCATGAAGCCTGCTCAAAGCATGCTGGTGGGCATTTTGTAGAGGGTTTTAAGATATGGGGTGTACCACAGCCCTTTCTTCCAGACCACCTACTACTACCTCATACAGTGGCTATGAAATTGTTTTGTGAATCTCAAAGCATGATAATAAGTATGAAATTGCTGTTGGTTGTAATTTCCTTTCAGTGGCCACTGGTTGTTTTTGATACTAATATTGGTGCTACCTAGAAGAAATCTAGACCTCAGTGGCTTCTGTTGATGATTCCTCTTCAGAATCACATCAGTAAAAACAGAGGTTTTCTATTTCCCTTTATGAAGCATATGTTTTGGCAATGGATAGCTGGAAGCTTCTTCATGGGCATAGACTCTCTCCACCACTACTGGCTAAGTTCTTATAGATGCAAGGGTGTATCTATTTCCTCAATGACACAAATCCTTTAGGAAAAAATCTCTATTTCTCTGTCTCTCATTGTCACCATCAAGTGAAGGTGGGGATTGCTTTGAATTAAGAAAGCTGAATTTTGTCCATGCTTAGCCCTATAATTCCCAAATAAAATGGTATTCAATGGATCACTCAACAAGTATGTATGTTGTTGGTATTCTACTTAGAATGCAAATAGTGGCTAGACTATGATATTAATCTCTTGAGGTTGGGAAAGTAGCTATTTTATGTCCTATTTTCTTAAAAGATCAGAAGATGGAAAAAAATAATTCAGGTTATTTGCTCAAAATGGTTGATCCCTCAATGAAATATCTGCATTAGTCAGTCAGCTATAGCTTCTGATTAACATCCCCAAAGCATTTATTAAGTGTTTCCTTGACATACATGGTGTGAAGCACTGGGAATACAAATATGAAAAGTAAGGAATGTCTGCCTTTAAGTAGCTTAAATTATACTGGTAAGATCCAAGAATATTCTGTTAAGTGTTAGTTCCTATACTTAAGAAGCAAATACAATTAGGTCCCAATTGGTGCAAAGAATGAAGCTCCTGAAATGAATGCACATATTCAAATGTGTACTATTTGAAGTTATAATTCTGTAAAATATGCTCCTTGATTCCTGCCCAATGGCAATACATAGTGCAATTTCAAATAATTTGACCACTATAGGGGATTCATTATATGCACCCATCAGGACATAGCTCTAAAAAATTTAAGAGTTACCAACATAACCTAACTAAGTTTGCAAAAATTCTTGATGGTGTCGGTATGTAGCAGACACTTACTACCTGTTTATTGATTGATTTTGGGACCAAGGCACTATAATGAGGTCTGAGAAATAGATCAGATGTTATGGTTCAGTCATTTTTCAGTCATGTCCAACTCTTTGTGACCCCATTTGGGTTTTTCTTGGTCGAGTTACTAGAGTAGTTTGCCACATGCTTCTCATTTTACAGATGAGGAAACCGAGGAAAAGAGAGTTAAGTGACTTGCCTAGGGTCACACAGCTAGTAAATGTCTGAGACCAGATTTGAATTCAGGAAGGTGAGACTTTCAGATTTCAAGCCCAGCACTCTATTCCTGTGCCACCTAACTGTCCTCTAAATAGACTGGTAATGATCTATTTGGTTATATTTTTCTTATTGTTTCACATAGGTATTATTATCAGTAGTTGCTGAGTGCTGACATGGCAGGAGGTGACAGGGTAGGGAGGAAGCACAAGGCTGACTATAAAATATAAAGAGGCAAATGAATGGACTAAGAAGCAAATAGAAGATTCATTTCTGATAAAAGCAGATACCTATAATCACATTTCTTCCCAAAGTTCATATATGTGAAGATTCTTAAAAAACACAGCAATTAACTGTATGTCAAAGAGAGCTAGGCCTTCTCTTATAGAAGGTTATGTTTTACTTGGAATCAAAATGATAAGTAGACTATGATATTAATCTTTTGAGATTGGGAAAATAGCTGTTTTATAACATATTTTGTTAAAAGACCAGAAGATGGAAAAAGTAACTGTTTGTTTCTTCAAAATGGTTGATCCTGCTGACTACCATCCTACAGCAATGTACCAGCAGCTGCCACCAGGGGAGACCCTTGACTTCATGTGTTTTTAATTTTTCTGTATTTAGTAGTAGAGATTAAAATGGTATAAGCAGATTAACATGATAATTTCAGAAACATCAGTAGTGCATTCCTATAAAGTAATGCATTTTAAAAGGACTAATAGTGAAATGGAAAATGAGACTAAGTCTGATGATTTAGTTACCTTAATCCATAGCAGCTTACTTGAATTTTCTGAAAAGCAGTCATGTCCATTAGTAACAGAATGGAATTTATTGTTGTATATAATGTGATTTCAATTTTTTGACTTTCCAATGTGTTTTTGATGGTAATAATTTATTTTATGTAAGCCCACAAGAATGTTCATTTAATGACATATTAAAATGCATGGAGGGTTGCATTTTGAAAAAAACAAAAAGTTCACTTTGTACCTAATATAACTTATTTAGTCTAAAAAAACTGGAAAATGAGATTCTGCAAATAGCAATTACTATCACCTACTGTTTCCTAAATTGCAGAAATTCAGTTCATTTAAATAGAAAAAAAGTTGTGCCAATTACTGACTATTTGCAAAATTCCATGGTGAATGCTGAGGAAGATTCAAAGATGAATAACATTCTCTGTCCTCAAGGAATCTATGGCCCAGGAAAAGAGATAAGTGATATATAAAAATAATCATAATAGATGTAAGAACTAAGATGTTCTGAGAATAAGTAGCTTCTTGTACTCCAAGGAATTCTACAACAAAGCCACATAAGCTAATAGATGAGAAAGCATGCAGTATGGGTCAGAGAAATAAGTTAAGAGGAGTGGTAGTTAATGATTCCCTGTTCACCGGTACTAAGGCAGCTATTTGTCTGTCTGATAATAATAAAGAAGTTCTTGTCCTTTGGCATGAATACAAGACATATATCATAGAACTTCCTAGGACTTTTCAAAATAATAAGTGATACCCACTTCAGGGTGATTTATGTCACCACAAGTGGTGCAAATAATACTGCCAGAAGGAACCTAAAAAGTGTTGACAAAGATTATTAAATCTTGAGCAGGAAACCGGAGGTTTACAGTAGCAAAGATTATGTTTTTCTCACTGCTACCCACTGAAGGCAAAGGAATCAGAGGAGAGAAAAATTATATAGAAAGTGAACAGTGGTCTAAGAAGGAGATGTCTAAGCATGGGATTTGGACTTGTGGACAATGGCTTTAAATCTAGATATAACAGACTCCTTACCAGGAGCATTATAACCAACAAAGACTGGAAGGAATGTATTTTCTAAGTGTCTTGAAAAACTATTCAAAAAGGGTTTAAACTAAAATGACTATGGGAAGGAAAAAAAAACTTCCCCAGATGTTGTAGAAGATAGCTAAAATTAAGTAACAATAATAGAATATAAAACACCCAGAAATATTGACAGGAGAGGAAAAAAAAGGAGCCAGAAGTACAACCTGTGGCTTTAAATGTTGTTGTTGTTATTTTTCTGTCACATTTGACTATTTGAAACCCCATTCAGAGTTTTCTTGACAAAGATACTGGAATGGTGTGTCATTTTTTTTCTCTAGCTGAGTTTATAGTTGAGAAAACTGAGACAAAGAGGTAAATATTTGTAAATATTTGAGGCCTGATTTGAATTCAGGAAGATGAGTTTTCCTGACTCCAGGCTTGACACTCCATCCACTGTGCCACTTAGTAGCCCTTATGGCCTTAAATGGTCATACACACAAATGCAGAATTAGAGGTTCTAACACAAAGAGAAATTCGAATTTTATCTCATAATTATCAGATTCAGTGAGATGAAACTCAGAAGTAGGATATAAGGCTTTAGAAGGAGTTAGTCTATTCATAAGGAACAAGATAGAGGGACAGGAGAGTGTTATTAAGAATATTAGGAAAGTATACTCATGCTAAGGAAATCCAGAAAGCAGAGGTGGGAGAAGTGTTTGAATGAGAGAAAATGGAAGAAGAAATAGTTGATTTTGACATCAAAATATGCTATAGACTCTCTAGACAGAAACTGGAAGAGATGAGGAGTTTGGGAAAGAGATCTCAAAACTGACACAGAGACGTGATATAGTAGGGACAGGGGACTCCAGTTATCCAGATCAGGGGTGGGGAACTCTAAGCCCACATGTGGCCTTCTAGGTCCTTGGTGAGATCTTTTTTTTTTAAATTTTAATTTATTTTCTTGGTTACATCATTCATTTCCACAAGGTTTTGAGTTACAAATTTTCTCCCCTTTTTGTCCCTACCCTCCAGCCAAGAACATTGATCCCACTGTAAGACCCCTCCCACAATCTGTTCCCTTTTATGC
>JAQQSW010001534.1:0-17602 GCA_028646575.1 Pseudocheirus occidentalis
ATTTGGTGTGGGAGTTCTGACTGTGTTGTCTTCCTCCCGCTCCATGCTTTGATCCTTTTTGTCCACAAAAAAGGATTCTAGTGTTTTATTGCTGTTCTTACTTTGCTTCCTTTTCCTCATGTTGGCCAGTCAATTAATTGCTTGGTTTTTTAGCTCTGTGGAACTCTGCTTCCTCTGGGGGAAAGCTCTGTCCCAAATTGCTGGGTCCTTCACAGCTGCCGGATCTATTAGTGGGGAGCTGCAGGCCAGGGTTTGGGTGTGGGCTTGCCACAGTTCCCACACTGCTGTGAAGAGACCCACCTGCTGAGCTGTCTATAGCAACAGATGTGTTTTCTGTATTTTGGAGAGTTTGGGAGCTTGAAAATTTGTTTAGAGTCCCATTTTATGGGTTTTTAGGGTCATTGTGTGGGAGCTGCGGGGCTTTGCTGCTTCTACACCACCCTCTTGGCTCCATCCCCTGTTATAGCTTATCTTGTTGTTGCCATAATTTAATTAATGCCATCTAGGTGTGCTCTTAATATCTCATTCATCTTGGTTTCACATAAAACTGAACAAAAATAGCAGTTCATGTTATCCTCATATTTCTTTTGTAAACCATTTTACTAAAATAGTTAGAAGGAATTGTGTATAGATGAGGTTACCTAGTTTTTTTTATTTTACCTGGTTTAGATATTTGACTACATCTTATGAGGAAAAGCTTGAAAAATGTGGGCCACGTGCTAGTAAAATGAGATAAACTTAGAATTAGTTGATTATCAAAACTCATTAAGGATAAATGTTTCAATATATACTTGGAAAGAAGTCTCCAAGAAAGAGTCTGAGGACTATATGATGGGTCCCATGCCTGACAGTTTAATCTGTTAGTGTGATGTAGTCTCAGCTATGGACAGATAATTAAAAACTGAAGTCAACATTCAGAAAGATTTTAAATGTCTAGAAGAACAGAGAGATGGATCTTTTAAGACCAAAAAGGAGTAATGTAAAGTTTTACACATGGGATAAAATAAAATCCCGTCAAGTACAAAGTAAGGAGGCATGTTTAAAGGACAGGTTGCAGGAAAAAATAAGGACTATACATTTTATTATTTTGTAAACTCATTTGTTATTAAAGATGTACATTGGAGGAACTTTAAATTAGTCAAATGATCCTAAAATGTAATTTGTATTTATGTTTTTGTTTTTAAGTGACTCAGAGATATGCATAGAACTATACCTGATAGAAATCAATGGGAGAAAGACAGGGCCCATATATAACAAAATAGTCATAGTAATATTTTATTTGGTTCCAAAGAATTGGGTGGGGGGAGGGGAGAGTACATACCTTTATTGGGGAATGGCTGAACATACTGTCATATAATATATTAAACAATTACAACACCACAATATACATTAAATATGAAACATTTTAAGAAATATGGAAAAATTCAATATGAGGTATAATCTATTAATTGACAAGCATTAGGCATATGTCAGACAATTTTAATAGTGAAGTAAACAGAATGAGGAAATAGTATATACAAAAACTAAACAATATAATTAATTGGAAAGAAAAAAAATAAACACACAATTTAATTGAAATAACAAGTCTGACCTTAGAAAAGATTTGAGGGAATGATCTTTCTTTACTCTAATGGAATATTTTGGTATTTGGCTGTGCATTTACTTCCAAGGTCTTGGTAAATTTTACTTTACTATTTTTTTTCTTTTACACTCTTTACCATAGGGAAATTTTCCTGGCCTGGTGGGGAAAGAGGGAGGTATTTGGAAAAATGTGGCAGAAAACAAAAGATATTAATTAAACATTAAAGCAAATAAATAAAAAAAATAAGTAAATAAGCACACATCACATGTGTGTGTGTGTATACAGAGAGAGATGCAGAGACAGATACAGATACAGACAGAGACAGAAAGATAGGGACAGAGACAGAAAGTCAATAGTATAATATGATAACCAAAAAAGATGATTTGATCTTAGATTGCCTTGAGAGGCATAAGTACTGTTGATGATTGTGAACTGATTCATTCATTATTGAGAGCAATGTGAATCTATGGTCAAAAGGTTATAATGCCATGCCTACCTTTTGATTTAGCAGTAGCACAACTAGGTTTGTATTCCATAAAAACATTAGATGTCTTAAAAAAGGAAAATGACCTATATTCAAAATATTATATGTTCTAAAATATTTATAGCAGCTCTTCTTGTGTTGGAAAAGAATTAGAAATGGAGGGGATGGCCACTAGTTGGGGAAATAGCTGAACAAGTTGTGATATATGACCATAATGGAATGCTATTGTTATATTAGAAAAGAGAAGCAGGGTGCTTTCAGGAAAACCTGGAATAACTTACATGTACTGATGCAGAGTGAAGTGAGCAGAACCAGGAAAAGAGTGTACACAGTAACACAAATATTTTATGATGAACAACTGTAAATGACAACTATTCTTTGAAATACAGTGATATAAGACAATCTCAAAGAAGTAATGATGAAAAATGCTATCCTCCTCCAGAGAAAGAACTGATAGAGTCTGAATGCAGATTGAAGAATACTTTTTAAAACTTTCTTTTTTGTTTGTTTTCTTTCACAATATGACAATTATAAAATATGTTTCACATGATTACACATTTATAACCTATATCAATTGCTTACCTTGTCAATGCAGTGGGATAGGATAGAAGGAAAGAAAGAAGGAGAAATGTTGGCACTTAAATTTCTAAAAATAAAAGTTAAAAAATGTACATGCAAATGAAAAAAATTAAAAAGGAAAGATATAGTTTTGAGGTAAAAAAAACGAGAGTCATATTTTAATTTCCTCTTTTCAGACAACAGCTGGGGTATTAAGTTTAATTATGTGCACTACATTTTGGGAAAGACACTGATCAAATGGAAAGCATCTGAAGCAGATTTTGAATTATCATGAGTCATTGCCATGGGAAGATCTATTGAATTACTGGGGATGTTTATCTCAGAAAAGAGAAGATCAAGCTGACGAAGGTGTTCAGGGAAGAATGGCATAGCAGGTGGCTTAATTTGGTGTTTAAAGTGTTTGCAGGGATTACCTGTGCGTAAAGATTGTGTATGTTTATGTATGTGTATGTGTGTGTGTGTGTGTTCCTTTTCAGAGGGAAATTAATAAGCATTAATTACATACTTATTATGTTCTATGTAGTATATTAGATACTATAATTACAAAGATAAAAATGGAATAGCCCTTGCCCTCATAAAGCTTTCATTTCTAAATATAAAGAAATTATAGAAATAGGGACTAGACTTACTACTTCATTGGCATAAGAAAATTCTAGGTGAGAAAGCTCCCTTTACTAATACATCATCAACTTTTTATGCAACTTAAAATCTAAGAGTTATCTGGAGGACATTGAAAGCTCAATACATTGGCCTAGGATCATGCAATCAGTATGAGAAGAGAGGCAAAATTTGAACCAAAAGTTATTTTGACTTTGAGGTAGGCACTTTATCCATTATGCCATGAAGACTCATATCAAATTCAGACTGATTCATTTTAGAAAGGTAGCTGAAGTAGGGGAAAAAAGATTCATGAAGGAGGTGGCATTGGAGATGAATATTAATAAAAAAACAAAACAGAAATTCTAAAAGAGAAGTGAAGCATCCTCACATTCTAGGCAATGAAGTGACAAGAATTTTATTGAATTAATAACAAAATTCAGTGTAGGACCTTAAGGAAAAAGTACAAATTAGAGAGCTGAGGTCATAGCCAAAATAGAGAAAGTAGGTTGAGATGAGAGCAAACAATTGAGTTATGGAGTCAGGACCATAGCATCCCTGGAACAATATCACTAAATTTGAATCTCTCAGATGACTTCAATAAAAACTTCCTGGAAGCAGATTTAATCTGGTACTTGTTGACATGTTCTGTCATTGATTTATTCATTTAATCTATCTATCCATCTATCTATCTACCTATTCATTTATCTATTTGATTATTCATTAATTAATTTATTTGCTTATTTATTTATCTTTGTTTATTTACTTATTCATCTCATGACAAAGAAACTCAAGCTTACCAATTTTCTACAGGCTCTAAGGCAGTGGTTCTCATCCTTCCTAATGCCATGACCCTTTAATACAGTTCCTCATATTGTGGTGACCCCCAACCCTAAAATTGTTTTCTTTGCTAATTCATAACTGTAATTTTGCTACTGTTATAAATAATAATGTAAATATTTGATATGCAGGATGCATTTTCATTGTTACAAATTGAACATAACCCACAGGTTGAGAACTGCTGCTCTATGGGGAGGGTGCTAAAATCATTGTCTGTTAAAGGGATCCCTGAACCCATCAGCTCAACTTATGGTGGTCTTCACAAGACCCAAAGCAAATCCGGTAGAAATCAAAAAGACAACAGAATGGCATCTATATTTCTACATTATAGTGCCCACTGGGGGAATTCTGTAGCTGCTCTGTCATGTTTTGAGAATACAATTTCTGATTCTAGGATCAAGGAAGTTCTTTTTCAACCTTTGATAATTTGGTATAAGTGAAAGAGTGATAAGATCGGGATTTGTTCCTGACCTCAAAAGTATTTCATTGAAATGACTCCCTAAACTTCAATTTGCTTCTTCTGAAAAAAATGTGGAGAATAATCCTTAGTCAATCTTTGTTATAAATGGGACTAAAATAAGATTATGAATACAAAGTACTATCAATATGAAAGTTATACCTTTTACAATCAGCAGGTCTGAATTACTAGTTTCTACTGTGTAGATAAGGTTCCTAGCATATTTCTCTGACACACTTATAAGCTAGTGGGGGAATAATGGAATCTCTGCTTCATCTATTTAAAGAGCAATCAGAAAATTCCTGTTAGCATTTATGAAGATTGTAGCTATAAGTGAGGAAGGACTAGAACCAGATAATCATGCTCAAACCAAACCTTTTCCTGAAAAACTCTGCCCTGAACATTTTTTCCATGACTGGAATACAAAGTCGAGTTTTGCCCATAGGTGCCTGATGTTTGTTGAGTACAAAGGCAGTTATGGTAAGGAAGTTAGTTCTCATAACTCCAAGTTCATTTCCTTTAAACTTTAAAAAGCAGTTAACAAAAGTGTCCACTAAATATAATCTTAAAAAAGTGAAAACACACACACACACACACACACATTTTCCCAACCTTATGTACCTGTCCACATATGTGTGTGTATTTACACATGTACACACACGATGAAATTTACTTCATACTACCTGGGCATTTCCAAAAGTAATTTGGAGTTACAAGACTAGTTGCAAATACTGTATCTAATACTTTCTCTGTATGAAAATGGCTAAGTCACTTCAATTCACTGCGCCTCAGTATTAAATTTTTTAAATGACTGATAGGGACCAGATGATAGCTAAGGCCCCTTCTGGGTTTAAGTGCAATGGTATATATTGTCAAATGGTGGTACATTAGAATAAGAGAATATTTAGAAATTTTCACTATGATTTATTTTTTAATATCAAAATTTAAATATAAAATTTTAATATAAAAATCCCCCCTTCATTTATAAGGTTTCTTGGTCATCTTCAACTACTCATTCTCCCTCATCTCTCATTTTCAATTAATTGTCAGACCTTGTCAATTATACCTCCATGATGCCTCCCACAACTGTCCCCTTTTCTTCACTCACACAACCACCATACAAGCCTCCTACAGAACCTCATCACCTCTTACCTAGTTTTGCAATAGCCTCCTAATTGGTCTGCCTGTATCATGTCTCTACCCTTAATGATGGGTTTAGCTTCACACAGCTGTCACAGTGATGGTCATAAAGTTCTCCTCTCTTCAAAAAAGCTCTAGTGTGTTCCTTTTGCCTCTAGGACAAAATCAAATCTCTATTTGATACCTGAGCATTTTGCAACCTAGTTCCAGCCTATTTTTCAGCTGTATTACATATTATTTTCCTTCAAGTTTTGGTCTTGCTAAAACGTTCTCTTTTTTGGACCACAAACATGACCTCACAATAGATAGTAGTTGAAATCAACTAATTGACCCCTAGAGTACTGAAAATACTGAATGTAGAAACATACACAGAAGAAATGACACAACATCCAGCAAAAGCAGCACTGTTTTTCAATTTTTTATATGAAACTATACTTTCATAGATGCAGTTGATTTAAAAGGCAGGGTGAAAACACGGTGTCATACCATTTCTTGTTTCATGATTGCAAACAAAATTTTAAAAATCCCACAACTTTTGACTTAAATAAAATTCAGCTTTAGAGGCATGTCTCCAACAAGTATTCTCATACATATGTTAAGTTAATCCTTCATAAATTAAAACATAAATTGCTCTATGAAATGACCTTTTAATAATTAACTTCAAGTGAGACATATAATATAGAGATACACACTAGTCAAAGCTTGTTGAGGAAGACTTCCCAAGATCCCAAGGACGGAGGCATCCCCTATTCATTATATGGTGTTAGAGATGTTTTTATGTATAGGTGATAGTGTGCTTATTATTTCAAACCTCAGAACATCGCAGGCCCTCTTCTTTGACATCTACCTTAATAGAAAGGCTGCACAATCGAACTAGGAAAAATTAAACAGATACATAATACTTATAATCTAGACTATAGAATATAATCATTGTATTGAGTTAGTTTAGCAGTATACACACATTATATATATATATATTGTTTAGATGCCATCTATATTTTTTCCAGAAACTTTTTTCCTTTTGGTCATCAGATAGTACATGGCTCCATCCAGTTTTAAGCAACATGACTTAGTGATTATTTTGAATAGTCAAAATTGTAAATCCAATAAAATAAAAATATTTCATAAACTAGAGACTATTTTCTCTAACTTGGAAGTCTGAAGCCCCTAAGCAAGAATAAATGAATACCTCCTCTAACTTTCTGAAATTAAGAACACACCAAGGAAGGTGTATGTACCCTGATGGTGATGGATTAAGGAGGTTGACACATTAATATGGATGGATTTTGTAGGACCTTTTGCTAATACTTTGAGGATAATTTCCTTTTTCTTGCCTACAGCACATCATCTGTCTTTCACTCTATATCCTTACTCCATTCAAATGAGTGAAGAGATGACCTTTTCTATTCCATTGGTATAGAAACCAACTGCTTTTTCTTCTTTCCAATAAATAATAAGTAAATTTATACACACATGTACATATATACAAGTGTGTACATATGTGTATGCATGTATGAGCGTATATATATATATGTGTTTTTGTTGTTTTTAGAGGCTTGATAACATTAATGAGAAAATTAATCTTTGTTGCCTTGATTCTGACAAAATAACAAGGAAAATACTATTCTATTTCAAGAAAAGAAAATCCTTAGTATTTGTGCATCTAGGCACCCCTAGAAGGGACAAAATTGACTAAGGAAAGTTTCCTAATATTTTTTGTCTCTCATAGAGGCTTAGTAGGTGTCCAAAAATATTATTCTGGATTAATCTTTTTTTTCTTTCTATTCTTTGTTGAGTCTTGATTTTCTGATTACCAATTCTCATAATTGAAAGACTAAAATCATGCAAATATGTTGCTAAGAATTTACATACCAAATGAGCAGTTACCTTGTAAACCTGAAGAGGGTTAGAATTTTCAAGATTTCTTCCCCAGTGGCTTCAAATATTTGAATAACTCTTGATAGCAGAATTAAACTGAATGCAAGTGAATGGATAGGGAAAAAATACTGAAAGGGGAATGACACTGGAACGTCTTTTGAGACCATTGCCAGGGAAGCAACTAAGAGCCCTGAACCATACTCAAGGGAAGAAACAAGACTTAAAGAATACTTCAAGGTACTAGTGATGCAGTTATCCCAGCTAAATGTCCAAGGTTCAAATAAAGAGTTGCCCAAAAAGAAGTAAACAGGTTCTCATATATCTACCACAATTATATTCATTAGGCAGTTACACTTAACAGAGGAACTCATCACAGCAGAAGGAGAGAGTGTGTGGAAATCAGCTAATGGGACCTAAAAATCATTTCTTAGATGAGGCAGTCCGATCAGCATCAAGGTGTGCTAGCAGATGTGTAAGAGCCAACCTTTAGAAAAATTTAAAAACACTTGAAAGTTTAAACTGAATGCTAATATTTTCTCCATGACTTTCCTATGTCTAGACACTATCCAAAATGATAAATCAATCCCTGATTTGATATTTGCAGATCTCTGATTCAGTAACTCCTATGGAAAACAGCCTAGGGACTGAATTAGCTATGTTGGAAACTGTTCTGATTAGGTGATTTTCTCATCATGGTGAGCAGAAATTTGATTCTGTTTTGTTCTAAAGATTGAGCATCCTATGTCACATTCTCTGGGGAATCAGCTTTTACAACGTAGGTGAACAAATGCTAATGAAAATAATATGAAGCACTTAGTATGTGTAATGGGAATGGGAATTTGAAAATCTTTCCTGCCCCTTAATAGACCTAGGGAGAGTTTGAAGACTTCCCCTGATGTGAAGTAAACCATCCCCCTAGAGCATACAGGAAGCTTCCCTGCAGTGAAGATAATCTCTGCCCTCTGATAGGCTGAATGTAGTCCCATGGAGCCTGTGGTGGGAGGAGTGTGTTGAAGTGAAGCAGAGTCTACAAAACAAGCTGGTAGAGAGCTAGTCATATGGTTTGAGACAGTTGGGGACAGAGGAGCTTAGGCAAGGAAATAGAGGTTTTGTGAATAAATATTGATCTGGTATTAGTTTGTGGGAAGGCTAAAGGATGCTGTGGCTTTCAGCATTATTATGGCTTCTAAATATCTTTGTTACTTCTGCTTGCTGGTTTTGGGATTCAGTTTTCTGGTATCTAAATAAATCCTTCAGCTTTATCCTCTATCTGGAGAGTTTGAAAATTTTTGCTATCGAATGTCATGTGATAGTTATAGTCAAGGTCTCTATTGTGAGTGGGAGCACTGTAAATATTGCATTGGCACATCAGTATGCCTCAGACTCATGGCACAGAAATGCAAGCAAGCAAGATACTGTCTGTATTCAAAAAGCTTACATTCTCCTAGAAGACAACAAAAGGTATTGGAGACATCTTTCATGGCAGCCTAATTTAAAATCCCCAGGAAGTACTTGCTGTCCTGGATTCAGGGTAAGATAAGTCCAAGGCCCATTCATAAGAATTTGCTTGTGGGATAGATGCAAATTGCAATGGGGAGATGATGGGGATGATTAGAGAAGAGATATCCTGATTTGAAGATGTCATTGATATTAAGACGAGAATTCCTTCAATCAGCTTTTATTAAACATATGATTCAGTTATGTAATAATCCATACAATGATTTAAAATTAAAATTTTTAATTTTTAATTAAATTAAATATTAATTATATTTATATCATAATATAATCATAATAAAACACATTGACTTTGTATAAATATTCATAAAGTATTTTACATTAATTATGTCATTCTATCCTGTCTCAAAACCAGAATGTAATATGAGTATTATTACCTCCATTCTAAAGATACACCATACTTTAGACTCTGCTGTCAAGTAGCAAGTGGGAAAATCCATCTCCAGAAATTAGAAATCATCAAATCAGACCAGTTTATACAATTCAAACATCCCAAATGTTCCTGGGACCAGATGTTGTGGACTGGTTTGGGGATATATTAGTTGTAGCCACAATCTTCTATCACTGTGCTAATGAATATACGGATCCTTATTTTCTGAGCATCGTGAACAAATGACCAAACCTGGTGGCAGCATGTTTCTGAGATTTCTTGAAACTAGAAAGCTGCTATACCCCTTCTCCCACCTATTTTTATTTGTTGCTGGAAACACCCCAAGACATAGAGGCAGTGATGTAAATGAAGGACAAACAACAACAGTTAAAACAAAATAAAATGCCAAATTTTATGTTAGGAGTCCTAGGGCCAAAATCACACATCAAAAAAGGACAAGAAACCACTCAAGTATAGACATAAACACTAACTCTTCCACTTTTAATCACTATACTGCATTGGGAAAACCACTGACTCTATAGGCAAGGGACTTGAATTCAAATTCCACTATTGATATTTGTTATCAGCAGGATATTGGACAACTCACTTCCTATATGTCAGTTTCCTCATCTATAAAATGATCAAGTAGTACTTGATTATGGTACCCATTCAGCTATACTTTTGTGACCATGAGTGGCCCATTTTACAGCTGAGGTAATTGGGATCAAACGTCCTAAAGTTTTTGGTTTTGCTTTTTTAAAGCAAGTATACCCATTCCCTTACAGAATACTCAAGAAATAATTTGGAGATATTTTTTCCTTTTAAAATGTTTTTATTGATATTTGTTCTACAATATATCACTTGCCCAAAATATCTTCCTAACTATGTTATGTCAGGTATCATTTCTGTTTCCTATCCCTTCAGCTGCTAACCATTCTTTATGATAGAAGGACCATTTAATGAATTGCATCAACCCCTAATTGTCCCTAGTTTAGGGTAGATTGTTCATGGAGCTCAAGAAATAGGGAACAGATTAGCCAAAACCAGTAGGTGTTAATATCCAGCATCCTTATCTCCTTGGAAATTTTAAGGTGATACAATTCTATATTTGGATTATGTTGTTTAATGTAGGATATAATATTTTATGAAGAACTATGCTGAGACAAGAACAACCAGGTTGGCAAAAAAAGTGTCTAGCATAAGCCAGATGGAGATTGCTTATGTGAGACATCTTAGAGGAAGCACGATTGATGATTTTAACTATTTGAGGAACTCTTAAGAGGGAGACAAATTAAAACGTGATCTGCTTGGCCCAGAAGGGAGAACAAAAGGATGCTGGAGTTAAGTATTAAAGAGAAAGACTTAATCTCAATGTAAGTAAAAACAAACAAAAAAATTTATTGATATGTTTGTTTATACTTCAACTAAATTTCTCCCAGCATTCCTTCTCCACCTGCTCATGGAGAGCCATCACAAACAACACAGGGTATATTTCAAGTTATGAGTGTGATAGTTATGATATGATGAATCATATCCAAGAGATAGGAAGGAAGAGAAATTGCCACTGGTGTTGCCAAGACAAGTAACTTTTTTTGGGAACACAGCACAGTCTAATAAAGGGTCAGAGCCAGTGGAATGACAAACAAAACACTCCCTTGAGAATCCTGAATAAATGCCATAGGAAATTTTACAAAGAATAATATCACATACCTGTGGCTACTAAAAAAAAAGGTATTTCTGGGGCAAGATTTCTCAAGTTACTTATTAAAGAAGGCCTTGATTTCTCTCTACTTTATCGATTGGTTTAACCTCTTGCTCAATCTCTGCTTGAACTCAGATTAATTTGCCAGGATGAATCAATTTAGTAGAAAACTATGATGAGAATCTTAATAAGTAAACAAAGGAATGGCATTAGAAATCGTAGAAAGTAAACACAAATTGTATTAATTGTTTTATTTGGGTTGAATCTGAGAATTACTTCTTACTTCCTGTATATCCTTGAGCAATTTACTTCAGAAACTCCTTAAGTCCCAGTGTTCTTTGTTTATAATAGGAAGAACTTGTATTAAAGTGATCTATAAGGTAATAGGTAATAGTTCTCATCAGAAAACTTTTGAGAAATTCTTGTGTTCTAAATTACTGTACTGTCCAAACACTAATAGGAGTTTGTAGAGAGGCCAGTTGGCTTTCTATAGGTTATTTATTTGATGTCCACTACAAAATAAGACCAAATTGTGCATGTCTGAGTTTGAATATTTCCATCTCTTGGATCACTTGAAGGTTTAGCAGAATGAATAATCTGTTAATGGCACCAGTGACTTATGCAGGCTTCAGACAAGGTAAAAGAAAAATTTCTACTTTTGTTCTGTTTGAATGATGAATTTTCAAAGAAAGAAAGGCTTTATGCTCAAATCAGCTCCTTTCAAGTGAGAAAAGAGGGCTCTAAAACATTTAATATTTTATCATCTTGTAATTTTGCTCATGATTGGATAGTAGGCATATGATGAGTGAAATGTTTATAGCTTGGGGGCTCTCATCGATATTCCTTCTGATCTTAGGTACATTAATCAGTGGAAAGATAAGGACCCAAAAAGGCACATATTTTATTTAAATACATCATGTACCTTGAAAATGTGTTCCTCCCTCTGTTCAATGAATTTTAGAGCAATAAAAGCTTATAAGATGGAACTTCTTACATGGAATTATGGTCACCATATATACATTTCTTCAAAAAGTGTAAAGCAAAAAAGATGCAGGTAGAATTGCTAACTGGTAGCTTGTCTTATTGTAGATAGAGACATTTTTAGCAAATAATATTTTATTTTTTTCCAGTTACACGTAAATATAGTTTTCAACAATCGTTTATGTAATATTTTGAGTTTCAAATATTTTTCTCCCTTCCTTCCTCTTATCTCCTCTCCCCAAGACAGCAAGCAATCTGATATAGCTTATACATTTGCAGTAATGTAACATATTTCCACATTAGTCATATTGTGAAAGAAGAAACAGAAAAAAAGCAAAAGTCATACACAGAAAAAGTGAAAAATAGTATGCTGTGATCTGCATTCAGACTCCATAGTTCTTTCTGTACATGTGGATAACATTTCCTGTTATGATTTTTTTTGGAATTGGACAGATATTTTAAAAGGGACTATAGAATCATAGATTCCTATATCCTCTCCATAATATCACCAGTGAATCATACAGTATCATCTTTTGATAAATTTAATTTTTAGAACTTTTCCTGTTTTATCTGAATACTAATCAGCCTTCCTGTAACTTGCCATCCCTAAGACAGACCCCATGTGTTCCCATCAGTATGCTTTTAAGGTGTTCTCTGTGACCAGGATGCCCACTACTCAACCTCCTATTCCTGCCATTTTATTTCAAGTCTACTTTTGGTGGATTATCTCAAACAATCTCAGAGATGGATAGCATTTCTGAGACCATTTAATCTAAACCATAACTAAAAAGAGTCCCTTATGCCATATCACTGAGAAGTGGACGTCTTCTAGCTGTTCTAAAATATGTTTATTGAAGGGAAACCTACTAAGTTCAGAGTCAGCTCATACTGTTTTTATAGCTTTGACTGGTAATACATTTTCCTTACTCCAAAGCAAAATTTGACTCTGAAACTTCTATCCACTGTTTCTCTGTTTGTTGGGATCAACCAAATTGCATCCATCTTCAATATGACAGGCCTTTCAATATTTTACAATAAAATATCTTGTTCTACCTGACTTCTTTTCTCCAGAATAAACATTCTTATTTCCTTCAGCTGATCTTCAAATAACAAAATCTCTGCTCCCTTCAATATTTTGCCTTTTTCTTGACATATTTCAGTTCGTAAATGTTCTTTTTAAAACCTAGTAGAAGTGAAGCTCCAGATATGGCCTGATAAGAGTAGATTACTGAGGTATTACTGAGTTCTGGATGCTATATCTCTAGATAAGCTAATCTCTCTTTGGTTTAGTTTTTTTTTCTTCCTTCGTGCTGTTTACTGATATTGAGCTTACAGCTTCATTGTTATCCTATTCAATGTCTTCCATGGTCCATGAAATTATAAGGACATTCATCGCCTCAGACCTCATTATATCCTTTGATTGATTTGATGAATGAGCAGTTAAATTGCCCAGTGAGTAGATCTTTAGACCTAGAGTCAGGAAGACCTGAGTTCAAACATTTACTAGCTGTGTGATCATGAGCAAGTCACTCAGACTTAGTTCCCTTAACTGCAAAAAAGGGGAAATTAAAGCACCTACCTCTCAGGGTTGTTGTTAGGATTAAATGAGACGATATATGTAAAGACCTAAGCGTTGTATCTCACACACAGTAGGTCTTATATAAATGCTAGTTATTATACCTGAATTATTTACTTCTCATTTTTCTATGCATTATTTACTTACATGAGTCATACCCCTAATATGAAATCCAGGAACACAGCGTGATTTTTTTTTTCTAAATTTTATAATTCTTCTCATTTTTATTTACCCTTGGTTTCCCACACATTTCCCATACAGTAGGTGCTTAATGGTTGTTCTCATTGTTATTCAGTTATTTTAGCCATGTACATCTCTTTGTGAACCCATTTGAAAGTTGTCATTTCCTTCTCTACCTCTTTGTACAGATAAGGAAACTGAGGAAAACAGGGATAAGTAACTTGTCTAGGGTCGCAAAGCTAGGAAATGTGTAAGACCACATTTGAACTTAAGATGATAGCACTATATCCAATGTGCTATCTAGCTGCCCCTTAGCTGCTTAACAGTATTTGTCAAATCAAATTAAATTTTCCCAAGTGTCAGTGGTCTAAATTTTGTCTCTTTATAGGTCTATGGTAATATTTCCTGTTTACCAGTTATAATAATTTCTAACATCTTCTTCCTAATCTTTTGAGGAAAGTATACATACAGACAACTGGCCTCTGAACCAAGAAGACTTCAGCTCAAGTCCTGCTGGCAGTATCATTAGATATACCATTTACCTACTCAGTGCTCTAGGTCAGATGTGTCAGACATATTGATAGAGCATCACATGCTCCCTGCCATGCTTCCAAGTATAGGGGGAACCAAATTAAAATGCAATTGAGAAATATTTAACACAATAAATAAAAATATGATAAAACATAATGTTATTATGTGATTTTCTAAGTCAATATGCTGCCCTCAGACATCCTTAAATGTGACGTGGTAAACTTTATTCTAATTTGAGTTTGACAACACCACTCTAGGAAACTCTTTGGGAGTATAAGTTGCATAGAACTAGTCAACTATGTAGAGAGAGTTTTCTCATCTTTAGAGTTCCTTACAATGAAGGACATGCAAGTCCTATCTCTGGGTCTGTCTTTATCCTTCCACCTGTTAGTATTCAAGGGATGATTTTTACATATATTGGGGATTGAAGTAGAGATAACATGTGTACATTATTTATGGGGAGATGATGCACATATTATGAATATGGTCACTTGGTCCTAGTACCCATGATGAACTTCATTCTGTCATTATATCGCACTTGTTCTTTTGTTCTAACAATGATAAACAATAGAAGAAAGGGGAATCATTGTTCTTAATACAGAGAGACGGAGAGGTGTTTCATTCTAGTTACAGTACTGCTGGTTTCTCCTAACTGAGGAAAGAGCTAAATAGTTTGTTATTTATCCTATCTCTCTGAACTCAATCTTCCATGGGGTTGGACTACAAGCCCAGAGACCAACTCTTCCTTCCTTGATAGAGAGGTGATCTTGGGCTAAGAAAGACCTGAATTTGACTTACCCACTAACTACATATGCCAGCAAATCACTTAATCTCTCTATGCATCAGGTTTCTTTGTCTGTAAAATGAAGATGATAATACATACCTCGAGTGGTTGTTGAGTAAACTAAATAGAATAATGTATGTAGAGAGCTTTGAAAACCTTAAGACAGTATATAACTGGCATCATCTTTATCATCAATCATCCTTAGACAACATTGTCACCTATATTCAGACACTATGGAAAAGGGACTGAAACCGAGGAAAATAAATAAAAATATGAAGCAATGTTTGTTCTGACAATATCTTTGAACTCGTGTGCCTTGCAGGAATGGTAAACAGGATGCATTATGCTAAACTATGCTGGTTAACTCTGGGATATTTTCCATGTCCTTGTTTTGTAATGAGTTCTTCTGTTAGAATGATTTTCTGCTGAGAGTGGGATAACTAATAACTTGAATGCGCAAAATTACATCTTTATTTCAATATAATTGGTTTCTTTTATGACTGTATAATATATTACATATGTGTATGTGATATGTATGTATAATAAACATACATAAATATGTGCTCGCCTACACATGTATAGACATGCATAAATATATAACATATTTAAATGTCATTCTTTTTCACCAGACTACCAAAGGGGTCCATAACACACTAAATCTAACACCTCCTATATTAGACAATGGCAGGGAGAAGTTGTGACTAGTTCATGCTCACACAGGCAGCAGTGTGAAATGCAGGATTTATGCTTCAGCATTCCTGATTCCAAAGAATCCATGTTGCCTCTGAAATCAACTTTGTTATTTGTGAAATTCTCTGGTCAAAGTCCAACCTTGAAAAAACTGGAAGCTACAAGTATAGAAACTACAAAATATTAATAGAACATGATATTTTGAACTTTTTATTTTCTTTTTTAAAAATAAATCTAATTCCTTTTTTTTGCATTTTGGATGGGAGAATGCAGGGCAATATGAGTTAAGTGACTTCCCTGAAGTCACACAGCTAGTAAGTGTTAAGTTTCCAAAGTTGGTTTTGAAACCAGGTCCTTCTGATTCCAGGGCCGGTGCTCTATTCACTGCACCTCCTAGCCACCCCAACTTTTTTATATTCTTTACAAACTTAAAGACTGAAAAAGGAATAATATCATTAATGTTTTGTTATAAATTCCTTGGGAATGTTACATATCTCTTATAGTGGGTGAAAATGAGGACTCCTTTCTTACATATCAAACAACATATACTATTAAGCGTTTCCTATATATCATAACTCAAAGTCTCAGTTCAAAGTCTTCTGACATCTGTTAGCTGTGTGACCTTAGGCAACGACTTCACAATTCTGTGTTCTAGCCAACACTCTATAAATGTAACTTGAAAAAAATAAAGTACTGATCTTTATTAACAAAGGGAGTGTTCTCATCTGAGAGTACCATGAAATCATATACCTAATCCCTTTCTGCCAGGTACTATGTTGTTCATTAGGAATAGAACTGTGAATTCTTTGGTTTGAGAAATAACTAGGCATGGACAATTTCTTTACCAGTGAGGGCCTTTTTTCGCAACTTTTTATTCCTAGAGCAGGGACATTAAATAATTTGACCCAGGTCACATCACTTATATGTCAGAGGCAAGGATTCATCCCAGGTCTCTGCCTAGTATATCACACTTCCTTTATCCTAAGGGTAGAAAGACAAAAATCAAGCCATCCCTGTTGTCAAGGAATTTGCATTCTGAATGTCTGTAGAGTATGAACATAGATAAGTATAATATCAGTTGGAAAATGAAATGGGCAAGGGAGGGATTAAATATAGTTTAAAAGAGTGATTTAAGTGTTCTAGACACATTTAATAGCCACAGAACATTAACAACTGGGAAGACTTCACAAAGGAAATGACAATTCTATTGAAACAAAGATGAAAGTGGGGATTCTGACAGTGAAGGAGGGCATATATTTTAGTCTTAGGGCCAGTTCATACACAGTCATTGGAGAGGAGAAATAAGCTCTGAACTCTGAGGAAAAGCCAGAAGGACTGTTCTCCCATCCAGAAGCAAATAGAAGATGCATCCAAAAAAATGAGCCATTTCTGTTTCCTAATGATACTTCCTTAGCTAGAGTTTTTATGACACTGAGTGAATTGGTGATTATTAAGCCATTAGTCATTGGATGCTTAGCACTTATCATCTTCAAAACATTTTACAACATTAACTAATTAAAAGAACATTTTACCGTGGAAGTTCAGAGATTATTTTTCATTTCTGAATTATTATTTGGTCTGCTGAATGACAGGGGTAATTTATGACCAGTTAGTGTAATTTTGATATTTTAAACCAAAAAAAATGTATTTTACATTTTTTTTACTCTGGTACATTTTTTTCTCTTTCTCTCTCCTTCCTTCCTTCCTTCCTTCCTT
>JAQQSW010001535.1:0-17594 GCA_028646575.1 Pseudocheirus occidentalis
TTTGAGTTAATCTATTTTTTAAAGTGTTGTTTTCTTCAGTCAGGTTGTTGACTTTCTTTCTATGATTTTCTTGCATCTTTCTCATTTCTCTTTCCAAGTTTTCCTCCACTTCTCTTATTTGTTTTTCAAAGTCCTTTTTCAGTTGATCTATTGCTTGTAGGCATTCTTCACATGTCTTGGAAGCATTTGGTGTGGGAGTTCTGAATGTGTTGTCTTCCTCCAGTTTCATCCTTTGATCCTTTTTGTCCACAAAAAAGGACTGTAGAGTTTTATTGCTCTTTTTATTTTGCTTCCTTTTCCTCATGTTGGCCAGTCAACTAATTGGTTGGCTTTTTTAGCTTCCAGGGGGGAAAGCTCGGTCCCAAATCGCTGGGGTTTTCCCAGCTGCCAGAGCTATTAGGAGGGTGCTGTAGCCCCCACCCGGTTTGGCTTGCTGAAAGCACACCCAAGGACCACCACCCAAGACCACGATCCAGATCCGGACCACTCAATGCAAGAGCCCTTGGCCCTGATCAATTGTCTCAGCCCCCCTGCGAGGTCTGCAGGCCAGGAGCTTTGAAGCAGTCCAGTGGAGTAGTTGCCAGTTGTATCAGATCCTGCCCTTCCCCCACTGCTTCCTTGCCCTGGATTCAGATCAGCCAAACTGCTTTTCTTCCCCCCAAATTAGCTTGAAAGCTTCACTTTTACTGACCGTTCTCTAATCCTTATTGTTCCTGACTTGATAGATGTGGAGATCGCTCCAGGTACTGTATATCTGTTCTGTGGGGTAGACTCACTCTGCAGCTTGGGAGGCTCGGCTCCTCCCAACCACCCTGGAGCCTGGCCATGGTTTTGGTTTCGGACTGGGCTGTCCTCAGCTCCTGGCCTGCCACGTTGAGCCTCTCCTGCTGAGCTGCCTTCAGTGAGAGATGTGTTTTCTGCATTTTTGTGAGTTTGGGAGAATTTGTATAGAGTCATATTTGATGGGTATTCAGGATGGCTATGTGGGAGCTGCGGAACTTTGCTGCTTCTACTCCACCATCTTGTCTCTGTCCCTTCTAAGTTGACCTTTCCAAAAATATAAGGAACTTTTTTCACATTCTTTGCTTTTATGAGAATAGCAGTGGTGTATATGGGCCGCCAGTTGTCCCTCACCCTTGCAATTGTCTTCTTTTTTCCAGTTGTATCTTTTTCTGATGACAACCTTTATCCTGAGCAATTCCTCATTTGTAATTTATCACTGTCTGCTCACACCCATCACACATTTGTATGAAATCACACATCAGAGGTAGAGCCCCTTCTATCAAAGTTAGTTGTCACACATATATTGTGTCTGTAATTGTGTACAAATTTCTCCTGGCTCTGCTCTTCTCACTCAGCATCATCTTATATAAGTCTCTCCCAGTTATCATGAAGTCTGTCTGCTCCTCATTTCTTATAGCACAATAGTATTCAATTACATACATATACCACAGCTTGTTTAGCCATTCCCCAATTAATGGGCATCCCCATGATTTCCAATTCTTTGCTACCACAAAAAAGCTGCTATAAATATTTGTATACGTAGGGGTCCTTTCCCCACTTCTATGATCTCTTTGGGATACAACCCTAGAAGTAGTATTGCTGCAGCAAAGGGTATGCATTTATTTATAGCCTTTTGGGAATAGTTCCAGATTGCTCTCCAGAATGATTGAATCAGTTCAAAACTCTACCAACAATACATTAGTGTTCCAATTTTTCCACATCCTCTCCACCATTTATTATTTTCCTGTTTTGTCATCTTAGCCAATCTGACCAGTGAGATGTGGTACCTCAGAGTTGTTTTGATTTGCATTTCTCTTATCAACAGTGATTTAGAGCATTTTTTGTATGCTTATAGATGTCTTTAATTTCTTCCTCTGAAAACTGCCTGTTTATATCATTTGACCATTTATCAGTTGGGGAATGACTTGTATTCTTATAAATTTGACTCAATTCTCTATATGTTTTAGAAATGAATCCTTTATCAGAGACACATTGTAAATTTTTTCCCCAATTTTCCACTTCCCTGTTAATCTTGTTTATATTAGCTTTATTTGTACAGAAGCTTTTCAATTTAATGTAATCAAAATGATCCTTTTTGCATTCCATAATGCTCTCTAATTCTTGTTTGTCATAAAAATCTCCACTTCTCAATAAATCTAACAGGTAAACTATTCCTTGCTCTCCCCAAATTCCTTATACTATGAGCCTTTATACCTAGATCGTGCACTCATTTAGACTTGATTTTGGTGTACGTAGTTAGATGATGATCTATGTTTAGTTTCTGCCATACTAGATTCCAATTTTTCCAGCAGTTTTTGTCAAATAGTGAGTTCTTATTCCCAAAACTGGGGTCTTTGAGTTTATCAAAAGTAGATTGCTAAAGTCATTGACTGCTGTGTCTTGTGAACCTAATCTATTCCACTGATTCACTATTCTATTCCTCAACCACTACCCAGTAGTTTTGATGACTGCTGCTTTGTAATACAGATTAAAATCTGGTACGCCCAGGCCACCCTCCCTAACATTGACTAAGTATTGACTGTGCACCGGACACCATGCTTGATCAAAGTTGACTCATTTGATCTCACGGGAATGAGAGGCATCGTTGAATAGTGGAAGGAAAGTAAGTCTCAGTCACAGGAAGATCCAGGTTCAAGTTATGATTGTGACACATAACATCAGACCCCAGAAATCTCAGTTAACCTGTACGACTCTTTAAGAGTATAAATTGTACAGAAGGTATTAGTTTGCAAAGGTAGAGGGGTTTCCTAAGTACAGCTGTTATCATTAGGGATTTTTTTTGCGTATCAAGTCTACCTTTGTTAGTTTGTGACTTCCTTCCATGGCTCCTCTAAATATTATTGTGACTTTTTGTACAGTTGGGATGAGGTAGTTTAAAATCCTCATGGAGCATAGAGGCTGATGGGAAAAAGTAAGCCTTAATTTGTTTTTATATCCAGGGCTTTGCAGTTAAGGGTCACATCTGATAGCTGGAATCACCTTTAGGTGTAGAAAAATGCCAGAAAGTGAACTAAAATACTTCTGACAATAATTCATTGGACAAATTAGAACAAGGATACAGCCCAATTTGAAGGATCACAGTTCAACTGTGAAAGGAAAGAAGAAATAACAGAAACCTAAGCTCTGACCTAGTTAAAGCTGATCTGTCTTCTGGACTTTTATTTACATGGTTAACCTTAACACTTGCCATTATGTCACATTAGCCACGTTATGCTTGTAAAATAAAATCCTATTACTTTGACATTTCATGTGTATTAAGGGGATGATTTATTTCTGAGCAAAGAGGCCCCCCCACCCCAGTGACATGGGGTTCAAGCTTTGGTAGGCTGGGTTCATTATGGAAGAAACGGGCAGTTGACTACCTGCTTCCCTCTGCCTGACATTAATCTATAACAGAAGCTGTGCCTTTCTTTGGTTGCCAGCAATTGAGTAATTGAACATAAGGTTAGGTATTTAGCCACCCTCTTTAAGCCAAAGGCTCCAGGAGGATTTTAAACCAACATTTCATCCTCTAGTGTTTTCAATGATGTAAGTGGTATGAAAATTTTAAAAAAAATAGAGCTCCATTAAAAATTCATTTTTTAAAATTTAATTAAGCCCTACACAAAAGGTATGTGTGTGTGATTAGACTAAAGAAATAAAAGGAAATTATACAAAGGTTCCTTCTGCCTCCAGTTCTTGAAAAGCATTAACTAATTGGTGTGCCCTTTATCAGCATTAGTTGAAGAGGCAGGGAACTGGTAAAGGGTGTTGGACTGGGAAATTAGGAGAATTGGAGCTTATTAATCATTCAGTCAATCAGCAAGAAATTATTTTGTATAAGGTATGTTTGAGATACTCTGCTAGGTTCTAGGGATATAAAGGCAAAAGTGAAAACTGCTCCTGCCCTCAATGTTTTTATAGTCAGGGGAAACAACATATACGTATGTGTGGCCTCAGATGTGACCCTTTGATTCTGAAGCACTTGAGGACCTAGAGGGCCACATGTGGCCTCGAGGCTGCAAGTTCCCCAAACCTGGTAGATCTAGGCTCTTGAGTAATGCCTTGCCTAGGATCATTCACATTGGTCTATATTTTTAACCTCTATTGCCTCAGTTAGCTCCTGTATAAAAATGAATGTGGGACATGATTTTCAAAGTTCAAGCATTTTAGAATTTTAGTTCAAGCATTTTAGAATTTTAATTAGGAAATGAAAAGAAATATCTGGAATATCCATCACTACTCATCTTTCCTTTCCCCACTTGCTGCCACTACACAAAAGGTCAAAGTTCTGATTTAATAAAAAAACTGACACATATATAACTTTAAGGTTATATCATCTCATCTGGTCCTCACCACAACCCTGGGAGGTAGGTAGGTGTATTATTATCATTCCCATTTGACACTGAGGACACCGAGGCAAAAGTTAAGTGACTTGCCCAGAGTCACATAGCCAATAAGAATCTGAAATCTAATTTGAGCCCAAGAATCTAACTGCCCAAAATTGAGGCACACTCAGAGAAACCGTGGTATATATTGATGCTTTTCCATGTACCTCTCATTGGAGCAGTACCTGTCTTGGCAGGTGGGGGAAGTGTGCTAGTGGGTATGAGGAATGAATGTCAGAGTGATAACTCTTTGTGCTGTGGTTTTCTTTGGGATTCTGCATATTGTCTCCAGTGTTAAGTATACCTCTTTTTTTTATCATGTACCATGGAAGGACATGTTTTCATTTCTCTGACACATATACTTAGTATCAAATATTTTCATAAAATTCATTATCAAATAGTCATAATATTTTCCCATCATCTCTTTTCATAAGATCTTCCACAAGTTGCCTTGTGTCATGTAAAGGTGACATTCAAAACTGTTTCTCATTAGCTGCTTTTAGAGCTGTGATTTTTGAAAGGTGGCTGGAAGGTGGATATATGTAGAATACTTCATTAAGATTTGTCTTTCCACAAAAAATTGTTTTGGCAGTCTCTTCATATAGTGTGAATATGACCAACTTACCAACCATAGCTAATCCATGTCTCTAGGCATTTAAGATATTGACTGTACCTTTCTTCCTATAAGCTGAGTAAAGTGAATAACTTGACTGATTAACAACACTGGCTATGCCACCAGGAAATTCTTTCTTTGAATTATTGATCCTATTTCAGTATCTTTATTTTGATAAATGTTAATTTCTTCCAGATAATGGTGACTAATATTATTCCTTTTAATCTTTGGTTGCTTAGAAAGGTCTTGGGTATTTTTTTTCTCTTTTAAGTTTCTGATGTGAAATCAAGAGATTGTTCATTATGATGTTTATTTTTTCATGCTGTGAATTTTTCTTTTTAAATCATTAAATAAAGCATTTTAACAAAAATTAAAAAGCAAAAAGGGAGAACAATGGTAAATGGTGGGAAAAGATGATTGTGAATAAAAGAAAATAGGTTAATTTGCAGGGAAAATTAATGATGATACCTACTGAACTGTGACAAGGGGCTAAATATTAATTATGTTAAATATTGAAATGAAACATTACCAAAAAGTCATGCAGTTTACCTAGAGAAACACAAAAGTGACCCCAATGGACTCCTTGGAAATCCCTAATCTTTGAGATTTACAGAGTTTGAGTTTTACCCTCCTGACACAGATAGAGTTTCAAAGAGCAACCATATTTGGTTGACGCAGAATGAGGCGTCTAAAAATTCCCATGTGTAGCAACATCTTAAACAGCTTGTTCTCAAAAGGAGGAAATGATTATTTAAACCGTAAACTTGGGAAGAACTGATGCACATGATACTCAAATGAAGCTAATGATATATGAATTCTAGTGAACTTATTATTATGGGTTTATTAAAATAATTTATTTTTGACTTATGCACATTACCCTGCCTCATTTTTAGACTAACTTTAATAATGTATTTTATCATTTACAACCAATCAATGAGCATTGGACTGGGAGTCAGAGAAACTGTTCTGCTAACTGTCACTAGAGCAAGACACTTCACCTCTGAGGCAGGTGGATAAAGGCCCGTGCCTGGAGTTGAAAGATTTGAGTTCACACCAGATTCAGACACTTCCTAGTAGTATGATCCTGGGAAAGTCACTTAGCCTCTGTCTGCTTCACTTTCCTCAAGGGGATTAAAAATAGTACCTGCCTCCTAGGTTTTGAGGATAAAAGGAAACATTTAAAAAGCATTTAGCACAGGTCCTCGCACATTATAATTACTTACTTAATAAATGCTTGCTTCTTTCTTTCCTATACCTCTCCAACTTTCCTTTCCAGATTATTAATTATAGATTATTCCCTTTCACACATCTACTATCCAGCCATATTTACTTTCTTACAGTTTCTCCATCTCCCATCTCAATGCCTTTGCCTCAACTCATTCCTTAGATAATTTTTTATTTTCTTTTTTATTAATTGATTTATTTATTTTTAGTTTTCAATATGAGTTCCAAATTTTCTCCCCATCTCTGTTCCTTCCATCCCAAAATGACATGTGTTCTGTTTACCCCTTTTCCCAAACTGCCCTCCCTTCCATCATACCCTTCCCCTTTCTCTTATCCCCTTCACCTTCTATTTACCTGTAGGGCAACATAGATTTCTATACTCCTTTGCCTGAATATCTTGTTTCCCAGTTACATGTAAAAACAATTTTTAACATTTGTTTTTAAAACTTTGAGTTCCAAATTCAACCCCTCCCCCTCTTATCCCCTTCCTCCCTACTTTCCTGTAGGGTAAGATAGATTTCCATACCCAATAGAGTGGGTCTATTATTCTCCCCTTAAGCCAAATCCAACCAGAGTAAGGTTCAGTCATTTCCTCCAACCTCCTCTTTCTGCCCCTCCTCTGTAAAAACTTTTTCTTTCCTCTTTTAGGTGAGATGATTTGCCACATTCTACCTCTCCCTTTCTCCTTCTCCCAGTACATTCCTCTTTCACCCCTTAATTTTATTTTTTAGATATCATCTCTTCATATTCAAATCACCCTGTGCCATCTGTGTGTATGTATACGTACATGAATACAAATATATACATTTTATATATGTGTGTGTATGTATATACATATATACACATGCATACCTACATACTCACACACACAGACATACACACACTGAAGGATTATACTCAGTTTTACTGGGTAGGTGATTCTTGGTTTTAATCCTAGCTCCTTTGACTTCTAAAATATCATAATCCAAGCCTTCTGATCCCTTAATGTAGAAAATGCTAAATCTCGTGTTATTCTGATTGTGTTTCCATAATACTTGATTTTTTTCTGATTGTTTGCAATATTTTCTCCTGGACCTGGGAAATGTAGAATTTGGTTACAATATTCTTAAGAATTTTCCTTTTCTGATCTCTTTCAGTAGGATCAGTGAATTATTTCAATTTTTATTTTACCCCCTGGTTCTAGAATATCAGGGCAGTTTTCCTTGATAATTTCTTGAAAGATGGTGTCTAGACTATATTTTTAATCTTGACTTTCAGGTAGTCCATTAATTTTTAAATTATCTCTCCTTGATCTATATTCCAGGTCAATTGTTTTTCCAATAACATATTTCATATTGTCTTCTATTTTTTCATTCTTTTTTTCTATAATGCCTCATAGAGTCATTAGCTTCCATTTGCTCCATTCTAATTTTTTACTCTGCCATCTTGACTCCACCCCTCTATCCATTCCAATTTTTAAGGAGTTATTTTCTTCAGTGAACTTTTGCACTTCCTTTTCCATTTGGCCACAATTCTGCTTTTTAAGACATTCATCTCCTCATTGGCTTTTTGGACCTCCTTTGCCATTTGGGTTAGTCTAGTTTTTAAGGTGTTATTTCCTTCAGTATTTTTGGTGGGGGGTCTCTGTTACCAAGCTGTTCACTCAGTTTTCATGATTTTCTTGCATTACTCTCATTTCTCTTTCCAATTTCCCTCACTTCTCTTACTTTATTTTCAAAATCTTTTTTGAGCTCTTCCATGGCCTGAGACAGATTTCTCTTTTTCTTGGATGCTTTGGATTTAGGAGTTTAGACTTTGTTGTCTTCTTCTGTTTGTATGTTTTTGATATTCTTTGTTACCAAAGTAAGATTCTATAGTTTGATCTTTTTTCTGCTACTTGCTTATTTTCCCAGCCACATACTTGCCTTTTTAACTCTTTGTTAAGGTAGGACTCTGCTTCCAGTGTGGAAATGTACTTTCCCAAGCTTCAGGGGAAGTGCAGCCATTTTCAGAGATACTTCTAGGGGCTTGTAAATTTTCAATTCTTCCAAGGTGGTATGATCAAGAGAAGTGTTTATTCCTCTCCTGGCCTGTGCTGTGGTCTGTGAGTGACCACAATCATTCTTTTCTGCCTTGAAACTGTGAGTATTTCCTCTCCACTACCTCCACAAGCTGTACCACACTGATGTTCCTCCTCATCCCAGGACCACCTCCCAAGACTGTGACCCAGTTCAAGCAGGAGCAAAGCAAGAGAATCCTGCCTCAGTGTAATGGTAATGGGATTTGAAGATCCTCCATGTCCCTTGTATTGGCAAGCAAAAAGGTGCTTAGCATTTAGTTTCAAGTTCATAGTTGTGTCAAGGATTAAGACCCAGAACTTGTGAATCCCACAGTCGGATTAACTTGCTGATGTAACAGGAATGCGTGAGGGAGGGAAGAGCTAATACTGTATATAAGGAGAGGCCCAGGCTGGAGAGAAGAAATTTGGAGAAAAGAACTTGTGGTGACAGAAATTCTTCTGAGATCCAGCCAGAACTTCTGCTAAGAACTTTTGCTGAGAATTGCCAAGAACGAGAACTGCTGGGAGTGAGAACTGCTGGGAACAAGTAGCGTGCAGGCTGAGCAGCTACCATGAATGAGGAGAGGAGGATCCTTGCTTGAGGGAGTGAGTGAGGAGAAGAGGATCTTTGCCTGGGGGAGCCTGTTTTGTTTTGAATGCTTGGAAAGGTGGGTGTTTGCTGCATTGACTGTGTGTACCAACTTGATGTTTACTATAATGACTTTGACATTCTGGTTTTGAGACACAGCTTTCTGGTATTTGAATAAATGCTTTGGCTCTGTCTTCCATGTGGATAGCCTGTTACATCTTGTGATTCACAACCACACCAGCATATTTATAGGCACTGTAGGCACTGTAAATATTGCATTGGTGTTACACTCAGTGCAGGTAAAGAGATCTCTGAAGTCCCCCTCTGATCAGCCACTGGATTCCCATATGTGGGCCAAGAGCTCTCAAAGCAGCCACCATTGATACTGGCCTGAGTCTGGTCCAAGAGACCTTTCTTACTGACTTTGGTGTTTGTGGGCTGAGAAGTCTGGAAAGCACCATAGCTGCCGGTGACTCAGTCCCCTGAGGCCTGCTCCAGATTTTCCGGGGCCCTGTCTATGCTGGCATGTTTGTGCTAGACTGTGCTCCTCTCCAAACCCAGTGCAATAGTCCTTTCCTATTGATCTTCCAGGCTGTCTTGGGCTGGAAATCTGTTTTACTCTGTCATTTCATGGGTTCTGCTGCTCTAAAATTTGTTTAGAGTCATTTTTCCAGGTATTTGAGAGGTTTGGGGGAGAGCTGCCTCAAGTCCCTTTTTTAACTCTGCCATCTTGGCCTTATCCTCATTCCTTAGATACATTTCCTCCTCATCTAGACTTCTTAGAATTCCGAGTATTCTACAAGTCTTAAAAAAAGTTCTAGTTTCTTTATGAGGTCTTTCTGCACATCCTCACATCACAACTAGTGCATTCCCTCTTGAAAATTGCCTCCATGCCAATTTTGAATATACCTATTTCTGTACATCTTCCTATTCTCAAGTAGAATATAAATGCCTTCAGATTAGGGATTATCTGGTTTTTGTCTTAGTAGGAGTAACACTCGTTACAGTGCTTGGTCGATATAATTGGATAATCAGTCTCTAGGAATCTTTCCTGGAGAATATGGAAAAGTTACTTTCTTTTTTAAAATAGTGCTTCAAGATTTACAAAGCACTTTACATGCGTTATCTCATTTGGTCCTAATAACAACCCTGTGAGGTAGGTTTTATTATGTTCCTCACTTTACAGATAAGGGAACTGAGGCTAAGAGAAGATGTTTCTTGCTCAGGCTCACATAGCCAATACAAATCTGAGATGGGATTAGAACTTGGGTTTTCCTGACTCCAAGCCCAACATTCTATTCATTATACCACCTACCTTCCTTAGAATCATCTTAGACTACTTGATTACCAATTAAAAACAAATACTATAATTATATCTTTGCCTTATTGCCTATATGACTGTAATTCATTTATAATCTTCTAGCCTGTTTCATCATTCAAGTGTTGGAATAGATGATGGCTTTTTAGTTCTAAATCCTACAATCTCACGGTATGCCAAGGTTGTAACTTGGCTTATTTTTCCATGAATTTTGGACATATCATGAGTGAAATCGTGTCTTCCAAAACATGGCAGCTCTGATAACCTACTCCACAATCCCATATGTCAGCAAGTACAAAAAATGGGCTATTAATTCCTTCTTCCTCACACTAACATTCTAAAGAGGTTCTCCTAAAAGTGTTTTAGTATATTTGTGAAATTATTTTGGAGGCTTTAGAATTCAGTTCACATCTATTTAAACATCTTTCTTACTTAATAAGCATCTAAGAAGTTTATGATCTATTTTCATTAGCATAGCTGGAGAGAGGGAGAGCTTATGTAATGGGGACAAAATTCTCTTTAAAATGTTAACTTGGCATTGAGCTTGAATAGGTAAGGAAATAATAATAAAAACCTTCCATCACTCAAATCCAGCCCAATTAGTAGCAAATGAAGTCCGTGTTCATCACAGTTGTCTTCCAATGAGGTATTGTTGTCTGTCTATGTTGTCTAAAAGTCCATATCGCTGAGGTCTTTGTCTTTGCTAGCATGATGCTAAGGTTGCCCCAGAGAGGATAAAGATGAAAAAAAGGCCAGGGGCTGAATGATAAGTCCTGTCACAGAGGTAATTCTCTTAGATCAAAGGTCAGATATATTGGAGGGAAAGGCCGCAGCCTCTTATGAGTTTGCTTCTTGGACAGAAGCCTTGACTTCCTACAGCTGTTAGCTTGGTGTCCCCATTTCGTAATTTGTTTACTCTGCCTTTTGCCCCTTGCCTTGCTTCTGAAGAGTTGGCTTTACAGCTAAGCTGCTTTCCTCTAGCTGGCTGTTTTGCCTGAAGCAGATTGCTTAAGGGTTCTCGGGTTTCCCGGTTTCTATTTACACCAAAAGACCTACTGTTCTCTTTATCCAGGCACCAATCTCTTTTTCTGTTAAAGATGGGGACCTTTGCTTCCTCCAATAATAGGTTTTAAATCAGGAGGAAAAGAACTTTAACTCAGTTGGTGTGGAGGGCAGAATATAGGGTGTAATAAATAAACAAAGACTTGGAAGGCTTTTGTCAGCCCAAAATACTCCCTATGATTGTGTTTGATAAAATAATAATAATTACAGTGATGGCTGAGGCTTGCTACTGAAAACCTGCAATTTCAAACAGCTGTGGAAGGACTAGGACAGTTAGCAGTCAGTATAAATAAAATGTAAGTCTCCCTACACCGAGATTCCCCACGTATGTAAATATCCCACCCCACCCCCCCCTTAAAGTTAGCTGCTCAACTGGCATAGTGTAAAGGCTGATATAATTTAATATGTTTGTCTTATGAGCTATCTTCAGGGTGTTAAAGGTTTTTGTGGGTTTAAAAACTAGAAGATAATTAATAGAATCTGTTAAAACATAACTTGCTATTTGTCAACTCAGTTTGATTTTGCCAATCACATCCACCACCACCCCATTGCCCCGCTACTACAGCAACATAGTGCTGTTTTTTCTTGTTATGTTAGAAAGCGAGCTTCTTGTGGGCAAGGTTTCTTTCATCCCTGGCCACCACCCCACACTGCTCCAGTGTCTCAAATACTGCTTTGCAAATAGTAAATGTTTCATAATATTTAGCATTTACATAGCACTTCAATGTTTTCAAAGCCTTTCATAAATATTATTTCATTTGTTTCTCACAACAACCCAGGGAGGCAGGTGCAATTATTATGTCCATTTTACAGATGAGAAAATGGAGCAGTCAGAGGGTAAATAACTTGCCCAGGAAGTATCTAAGAATGGGAGTATGTTTTTGTCTTCATGTCTTCCAGTCCAGCATTCTATCCATTGTGCCACCCTGCCTCTAATACTTAATTGAAAAAAAGACTGAATCATAGAGCATAATTGGATAGCTTTAGAATGGGAAATACCTTAGAAGCAATATAATGTACAAAGCTCTCATATATTTGGTGGGAACTGAAGCCCCAGGCAAGGAAATGACTTACCCAAAGTCATATAACTAATAGCAAGTGGCCAAGATAGTACTTGAATGAATGTCTTATGACTACAAGTACAGTATTCTTTTTGCTATACTACTTTGAATATAAGTTCCAATTCCAGAACTATCAATTGGTTCCACCCTATTAGGCACATTTACCTGTGATTTTTGCATCGGACACCTGAATTTCCAGTTATCCTAGATATGTGTCTGATAAAAGAATACAAATGGGACAGACTGAGGTGCTCTGTATCTTCTGCCCTTAGGGGGTTTGGAAAATGTTACTACACTTAACAGTAATTCAAATCACACCTGTAACACATACTGACTGTGTAACCCTGGGTTAGTCGCATCTCCTCTCAGTTTTCTAGGGTACTCTCTAAGACTATATATTGCAAAGAAGATGACAACTTGTGTTTGTAGAGGGAGGTTTCTTTTTCTTTCTTTCATACAGGTCAGGTCAAGTCAAGTCAACAAGCATTTATTAAGTGTCTACATTGTGCCAAATGCCATGCTAAGTTCTGGGGATAAAAAGAAAGGTCATAAACAGCCCCTGCTGTCAAGGAGCCTATAGTCTAACAGAGGAGATAACAGGCAAATGAGCAAAATACATACAGGATAACCCGGACGTATGGTGGGGCTGTAAACTGGTACTGCCATTCTGGAAAGCAATTTTGAACTATGCTTCCAAAGTTACTAAATAGTTCATACCCTTGAATCCTGGGACCATGTGTACACATATAAAGTATTCAAAAGTCCCTATATAAATCAAATCAGTTGTCCAATTCCTTTCCCTATCTGGCTACATGAAAGCTCTGTCCCAAATCCTTTGGGAGAATAATAACTACTCATATTTACATGGCAGTTTATACTTTACATGAGGTAGGTAGATAAGGGATATACATTCCAGTCTTTAAGGAGCTTTCTATCTCATAGAGCTTGGAATGTTAAAGTTATACAATTGAATCCATAGACCATAAAAAACCAAAGTTAACTGCAAATGACCTATCTAGAACAGAAGTAGCAGATAGGGCTTAAAAACACAGGTCATCTGAGGTTTCTCCTTATTTTGGTCTCGTTCATTCAACAAGGGAGCATTCAATGATTTCTTGTTGGGTTGGATCATAGAGCATAGTATAATGAATATAGATCTCAGAAAGAATTGTATGGTCAAAACTGCAATATAATATAATTCGTTATGCATATTCTAAGGATAGAACATGGTGGGCTGAGTAAGACAGAGAGGGATTCATGAAAGAGATAATAGGAAAGGAAAGGGACAGAGGGGAAGGGAGAAAGAGAAAAGGAGGGAAGGGAGGGGGCTGAGAGTTAAAGGGAGAGGGAAACCTAAAAATAATTGCTAGTCTTTAACTCTTACCCATTATTCTGGTCTAATCAGATTATTTATATTAATCCTAACTCTTTAGAGAAGTTCTCTTTTAGCATCCCATGACTGATAAAGGCAACATTATACCTTCTACTTCCTACATTCTAAATTCTGTGACATATAAAGGGGTCAATGGAAGAAGCACCCCTTTAATTCTTTATTTTTCCTAGCAATGGATCAATTTTTAATCAAAGAGATCCTGCCCTTGTAACAGCAGAAGGTTGCTGCATCAATTTAGTCTTGAGACACTAGAGCCTACTTTCCTGATATCTATTGTTCTGGTTGTAGCTGAGTTGGGTCAGGGTAATTTTATCATTCTCTACAATCTGAACAGCTAGAAGGTAACAGTTGTAATTATATCACCATGGCTGGATAGCTGAGTATGCAGATTCCTTAGAGCTGTGCAGGACCTCCTCCATTATAGTGGAAAAGACCTTTGGCAATCATGCATCTTCTTGTTCCTCGCTTTAATATGGATAATCAGTGGATAAATCAGTAAAGTCATATTTGTGTTCACTTCTAGCTAGGAATCTTGTATGATCTTAGCATATGTCTAGTGCAAATCTTGTCAAAGAAGAGTCTTCAATGCTGAGTTTTGCTCTATTAACCTTTATGTAGTACATAGCATACTGAGGTCAAAGTGTGGTAGTTTTACTCTAACCAATGAGGGTACATTACCATAGAAAACCTTGTGCATCTGTGGAAGAGAAACATGGTAGAGATTCATAATCACAATAAAAAGATGAATTGGATAAAGGAGTTTTTGTGTTCCTGAAGCATCTTGTTTTATTAGGGCAATAGAGAGAATAAAGAAAGAAGAGTTTAGTATAAATCCAATGAATAGGAGATTAGATTCTAAACAAGGCTTTTTAATCTGGATTGTGTCATGGGTCATTCAGTAGATAAAATAAAATGTGTAAGATTACAAAAGGAGGTAATGCTATTGAAATAAAAAGTAATAAAATAAGGTCATAGACCACTATTTAAGAACCCTTGTCTAGAATGTACTAGGAAGAGAAAGAAGTAACAGAAGATAAATTAAAATAATATGAAGGACAGGGAGAGAGAGAGAGAGAGAGAGAGAGAGAGAGACAGAGAGAGAGACAGAGAGAGAGACAGAGAGAGAGAGAAAGAGAGAGAGGAAGAGAGAGAGAGAGAGAGAGAAAGAGAGAGAGAGAGAGAATATTGATATGAATGTACAGGAGGAAATTAGGATCAAAATAGAATAAACAAAAAATCTTAGAGACTACTGTTTTAAAAAGGAGAAAAATAAAATAATAGATTTTAATACATAACTTCAAAAGTAATTATATTAAATCTAGACCCCTCAATCAAAATGGAGAATAGCAAAATGGATAAGAAAACAAAACCTAGCCTAATATAAACTAAACCAAACTTAACCAAAACTTAATATAAGAAAAACATTTAAAATATAAGGGTGTAGCCAGGGAAAAAGAATGAGATGAAAAAATGGAATAGCAATCCTATTCAGATGAGTCAATGACAAAAATTGATAATATCAGGAGAAAGAAGAAAATTTTAATACTATATTTACAGTATTGTAGACAATGTAATGCTACAATCATTAAATATATGTGTACAAAAGAGAATAATCTCTTTAAGGAACATCTGTTCAAAATGAAAAAGGACAGTGATAGTAATTTCACAATTGTAGGTGACTTCAACATTCTTTTTGCAAAACTGGAAAAATCCATATTTTATTTAGTTAGCTATATGCTTTAATGGATTATTGGGAAAAATGATGTAATAACTATCTTCAAAATGAAGATATCAAAGAATATACTTTTATGCACATTCATCTCAGCTTATTTTAGATAACTGATCATATGCTAGAACATAAAGGACTTAAATAAATGAAAAAATCAAACTATTAAGTATACCATTTATAAATAATAACATAATAAAAACAGTAATCGATAGTGAGCAAAAGGCATAGCTTTAAATGGGGGTTAAGTAACTACATCATAAATAATGAGTGAGCCAATGAATAGAGCATTGAAATTATAGCTGTTTTAAAGTTAATGATTGCAGATGAAAATTTATAGGATGATGCAAAAGCAATGCCCAGAAAAATTCTTGTTCAAGAAAACATACTAACAAGATTTTAAAATGAGATTGATGAGAATGTAATTAAGGAAAAAAACCCCAGAAAACCAACAAATTAACCTGAACAAAAGAAGGAATTTTGAAATACATAGTGAAACAGTTAGAATTAAAAATAAAAAGATAGACCTTTTAAAATAAAAAGCCAAAATGGATGCAATGCTTTTAGATAATTTTTTTAAAAAAATCTAATCATGAAAACAACATAAACAATTCAAAATTAATTTATATGAAATGGGATTATTTAAAAAACTATTTCACTCAATTATATTCCAAAGTATAAATTTTCTTGAAAATTTCAAGGAAATAGGTAAAACATATCTTTTAAAATGAATGTTTTTAAAATATAGGGGAAATAGATATTGTAAATAACCTAGTATTAACTTGAATGTCATTCGTTCCACTTCTTTCCATGATATATTAATTTAAGTTATCCTTTCTTACTTCTTGCCCCATCTAGAAGCTAGTCAAATTTTTCTGCTCATGAGCTTTTCACTTCAATGTTCTTTTTTTAAACCTTTATGTGAAATATGAAATATTATAATCAGAGAAATAGAACAAACCTTTAAAAAAAAGGGAAGGGGAAGGGAAGGTAATAAGCATTTATGTAGCATATACTACATGCTGAGGGGTGCTGTGTTAAAAAACTTTACAAATATTATCTCGATTCATAAAACAACCCTGTTAGTTTATTGCTCTTACAATTTTACAATTGACAAAAACTGAGGCAAACAGGTTAAAGTGACTTGTCTAGGATCACACAAGTAGTAAGTGTCTAATCCCAGATTTAAACTTAGGTCTTCCTAACTCTGAACCTAATACTCTATTTACTGTGCTACCTAGAAAAGAAAAAAAATCATTCATCCAAATTGATTCATAAGTATATTCCATAAAATGTGAAACTTTCACAACTATCACCAGAGTCAAAGGGGGTAGAATTTTTTCTAACAAAACAAGGGAATAAATGAATGATGGAATAGGAACTGGATCTGTGATTTCACTGGATGTAAGAAACTCCTGGATGAGCAAGCTCCCTCTATCAAAACAGTTCAACATCTCCTCTGTAACTTATGGCTTTTGAAAGTTGCCTAGGGAACTGAGAGGTCAAGTAATTTGCCCAGTCACACAGTCAACATAGACCAAAAGCAGAATTTCAACTCAAATCATTCTGAGACACTGCTTCTCAGAGTTGAACTTATAAAAATAATTACATTTTTAAAGTCATTTACATTAATAAAATCAATAAATTTAGAATAAAAAGTAAAACTAGGGAGTAGGAAAATGTTTAAATAAAAAATTACTCATAAAATATCACATAATAGATGTAGAGAACTGATGGAAATATATATACAACCATGAATCCCATTAACAGAGACAAATCATGTTCATAAATATAACTGCATGAGATTGCTGACCATAAAAAATGCAAAATAATTAGATGTATTCAATACTGTTTAGATCACCCAATTCAAAGAGTATTAATGGTTCCCACATCAGTGTGATGGGGTCATCCCAGTGGAGGGTCCCAGGGATTTATACTTGACCCTGTGTTGTTTAACATTGTTACAGTTTTGGGGGGTCAGGCTGTATAGGTTTCACCTATACCCTCCCTCAACAGGCTTCGGGCATCCCCAGCTCCCAGCCTCTGCTTTCTCCGGGAGAAACAGCTGCACAGAAAACTTAAGACACAGGGCTTGCTTCTTGCTACTTTCTCTTAGGCTTGGTGTGGCTGGAACTCCCTCTCATTCTCTAAGCTTGGCGTGGCTGGACTTTCTCTTCTT